>CANXYI011553372.1:0-11937 GCA_948208565.1 Hura crepitans | reverse complement strand
TATGTGGAGGACCAGAGGGTCCATTGGAGTAGGCTGAGGTTGTTTGATATAGAAGTGTGTTTACCTTGCAGGTTTGGATTGGGTTAGGTAACAGGGCAGCCGTTATGCTGTCCGAATGTTTTTAAATGTCTGGTAACGCCTAACGGCGCTACTCCTGGATTACAGATAGGCAGTAGTGGCACACCCTACCGGTTCAGGCAGGACGGGTAGGGGGTGCGACAATTTCCCCTAAAAAGCCGAACTCCTCCCTTCCTTCCCTTTCCTCCATTTTTCTTGCACCACACACCGACCCACCATCAAAATTGGTCCTGATGAATAGAGCTACCTAAGTCAAACCCGTGAACACTAAGAAGTCACAGTTTGGTGGAGTATCTCAAGAGGAATCTCGAATTCCCTCCTAAGGTAAATAGTGCACATTCAACATTCGAGTAAAATTTTTTTAGTTTTGATATTTTTCCTAGGTTCCTCGGTGCCTAAGAGAGTATAATTAGGCTTGTTTTGATTTTTGGAGTTTTTTATAATTTTATATGAATTTTTAAAAATCGAACCTATTTGTATTCATAGGCAAAAACTCGAACCGAGCTTCCCGAGGAAATGATAAGGCTTAAAAGAGCATCGGGTGTCCCTGACGACATATTTTGGTATGTATAATCACATTAACTTGAGTTAAAATACATGAATTTCAATGTGTTTATATAGTTACATAATAGTAATAAATATTATTAATTACTATGATGCCTAATAAATGTAATGGTTGGTAAAAATATGATTGTTTGATATTTTATATACGTAATGTGATGGCCTAGAACATGTTATATGTGTGAAATGCATATTTATGGTGAAATTAAGAAATATATGCATTATGTGAGATTGTGCATTTGTTGATGTTATATGTATTTAATATGTACATGTATGTGCATCCTTAATTGATGTTGATATGTGGCATGAATGAGATGCATTTGATGAAAAAGTATGTTGGCCAAATGATTAATGAATGATTACATGCTCATTTATGTAGTAATATGACCATATAATGCCATTATACGGTATTAGTGCTATGTAATTATGTATAATTAGTTAAAGTATTTGGATATGTTATTAAGCATCTAAGCATGATTTAAAATTGTAAGATGTGTATGTGTGTGTGATTTAATAGCCTTAGGTATGTGGAGGGCAAATTTCATACATGTAAGCCATATGTGCATATTCGTGACTTGTGTATGGAAATGACTTGAATATTATGTTTTGTGCTTAAATGTTATTTTGTATTAGGCATATGTGATGTCTATCATATGTGTGTGTGCTTAAGGAAGGCCGAATGCCGTCTTGAATATTGTAAGGTTTATTGCCACTTATATATCCATATAAAATATAGATATTGTTAAATACCGATAAAATGTGTAAAATGGCTATTAGTGTGAAATGTGATTGTTATGCATAACCGTGGTGCATTAGATATTATGATGAATGTTAATAATGAAAGTAACAGTATAATATGTGATTATGATGCTAGATGATATTTCTAGCTTTTACACCTAGGCTATATGACCTTTTGGTGTTTTTGAACTTATGTAAGCCTAATTTTAGTTATGTTATGTATTATGTGACACATGTTACTTAGCATGAGAGTTTAGGCCTTGCTAAGGTGTAAAATGGCCAAGGTGGCTAGTTTATGCAAGTAAAAGCATAAACAATGATATATATATATGGATATAAGTAAAATGAGATAATTAATGAGTTTAATGATGCCTATACATTTAGACAACCTAGTTTAGATAGGTTGACCGATCAATAAGGATTTTAGCAGTTGCTAAGCTTACCTTCGGGTATGAGACCTACGGGTCAATGTCTATGTGTCGACGGGCATGAGTGCCTTTGAGTTGCTATTTTATGTACCTTTAAGTGCGAATGCCTTTAGGCTACTTATTTTATGTATCTACGGATATGAGTGCCCATAGGCTACTTGGATGTATTCTCGGGTGCGAGTGCCTTTTAGGCCACTTGTTCTACATTTATGCGGATGCAACTACCTATAGGACACTTGGACATACCCTTAGGTGTGAGTGTCTTCGGGCCACTTGTTCTATGTACCGTTAGGCTAATGGTATTCGCTATCTAGCCTTAGATAGTTATCTTTTAAGTATGGGCATAAGTTAAACATAAAATAATGGTAATTGTGACTTAAATGATGCATTATGTGTAACATTGATGTTTATGATATAATGATAGGTTCAAGCTAAGTGTACAATATATGTGGTATAATATGGAGTCTAATACTCATAAAATTGATGTATTGGCATATGAAGGGTCATGAATCCTGACAAATGTGGAAATGGCGCATATGCATGGTTATGGTTCAAAATGTATATTATCATACTTGTATCAATGTGTATTTTAGTTTATGTATGTTTTGGATGATATATGAACACATTATAATTATGGTTTATTTTAAGTATGATGAGAACAATTATGTTGTGAATATCAGCATGTTGTAGCTTTGTGCTTTTAAAGGCAAGTACATGTATAAAAATGTATAATTTTGAGATATTCATATTGTGTGCATATATATGAATTTTTAAATGGTTCACATGACATATATTGTAATAATACATGACTAAACTATTGTTTTCAAGTTAAAGTGATTACACCACTAAGGAAAAGCTTAGTGCATTACTTGTCTATGATGCGTATGTAATAGAGTAGTAGATTAGAGCCAAAGCTTCTACATCATAGAAGAATTTTGAAGATAGCCCCTTTGTGGGTATTTTGATCATTTTGTAATAGTGTAATGATGTAAATGTAAAATTGATAGTGTGCTCTTGTGATTTTGGAGGGATTGGGTCTAATCTATAACTTTGGTTAGTTTTTATAACTAAAATTGTATTATTATAAAAGCTTTATTTTTCTCATATGATTTGTCTGATAACTCATGATATTCTATATGAGAATGCCGTCTGATGTTAAGCCTAAGGCTTTATGCTTTTTTGATGAGTTTAAAGGGTCAGGAGGACCCATTTGGAATTGTGATGTGTTGTATGTCTTTGTAAAAGTGTTTTTAATAGGTTTACTATTTAGGAGTGTCCTGGTACAACCATTATGCTACCAGATTATTGCCTCGTAAAGTGTGCCAAATGGTTTTTTAGTATTTTTACAACTTCATAAGTTAAAAAATTATTTAATTAATAAAAGTTTTAATTTATTCTAGTTTTTATAGGTATCAAAATTAGATATCAGTATATGGTGGTGTGCCCTACTCGTGTTTGATGTATGGATTGGGTAGAGGGTGTCATAGTTAGTGGTATCAGAGCTCAAATTTAAGCTTTCCTCTAAACCTATGGGTTACACAAGAGCACTATAGTATATTTACATCATAACATTTTACATATGAGGCTCATAATTTGTTTCTCTTACATACAAATATAGAGATGAGTCGTAGTACGACTTAAAGCAAAGAGGAAGAAGTAGAGAGTCATGCTTTTACAACTATTGCATAAAGAGGGGCATAACAAGAGTATATGACACCCAGTGATATGGGACATGCTATATATGGACAGCAGGGTTAGCTAGTTTAGCTAGAGACTATGTTAGAGTTAGTTAGGTAGGTGATGCCAGCTACTGCAATAGCTATTACTGTAGTTGCTATAGTACACACAGTTCTACCTCTAGTGTCTCAAGAGTAGTAGGCTTTTTAAAAGACCTACATGGAGCAGTTATTGAAGAAAGAGGCTAAGTACTTTAAAGGTGAAGAGCTAGATGAGTCGAGTGGAGCCGAGTATTAGCTAGATTAGATGCTTAGGATTATACAGCAGTTGAAGTGTCCTTAGGAGAAGTATACTGCATGTATTACTTTTATGCTATCAGAGGAAGCTTTGAAGTGATGAGAGGTCATTACAGAGCTTAAAATGGCTAATAATCTTACATAGGAGTTCTTGCTTAAAGAATTCAAGAAGAAGTACATAACTGAGCATTATCTGGATTAGAAATGCCAGGAGTTTATAGATCTGAGGTAGAAGCATAGGTCCATATCTGAGTAAGAGAAGGAGTTTGCTCGCTTGAGTAGATATGCTAAGGCAGTGGTTGCTCCAAAAGAAGATCACTGCAAGAAGTTTAAGAAAGGCTTAAATCTAGATGTTATGCAACAGGTTGCTCAGATGCAAATCAAGGATTTTTTAGCCTTAATAGCAGCTTGTCATACCACAGAATTAGTGAACCAATTGATAGAGAAGAGAGATAGCTTCAAGAAAAGGTCTTTTAGATAAGGATAGAGAAGTTTTAATTATACTGTAGATAAGAAACAAAAAGGGGATCAGTCCATGCATCAAGAGGACAAAAAGTCAGATCAATCTCATGGATCAGGATAGGGTTCGAGAGCATAGACTCAAATTTTTGGTGCTCTTAGATCTACTGCTAGTAGTGTCTCGACACCAGTTTGTCAAACTTGTCATAAGAAATAATACGATGTCTATTAGAAGAATATGATCGGAGTTTGCTGAGGTTATGGCTCTAGAGAGATTGCCTAGTGAGACCATATAATCCTTCACAGAAGTAGGACAAGAGAGATACTAGAAGTAGAGCTAGGGCTAGTCAGAAGGACAAGTCAAAGAGTAGACCTCTAGCAAGATAGTATGCCATAAGGGCTAGAGAAGAGGCAAATGCCACAGATGTTATAGTGGGTACTTTCCATATCTTTGATTTACTTGCTTTAGCACTAATAGACCCAGGGTCCACACATTCTTATATCTACATAGCATGGCTTATAGATCAAGTTTAAAGTCAAATAACCTTAGTTTTTATATGATGGTTTTACTAACAAGGTTATTTGACTCTAAACTTGATTTATAAGCCATGTTATACAGATATAAGAATGTGTAGACCTAGACCTGATTAGGTTTAGAGTCAATCCTATAGGACAACACATCATAGTGAACAAAGAGTTCAGAAACTGTCCTTTGTTAGCATAAAGACATGTTTTCTTAGCGGATATCATTGAATTGCTATTCAATGAGTTCGATCTTATCTTAGGCATGGACTGGTTATCCAAGTATTATGCCATAGTGGATTGCAAGAGGAAAAGGATCATGTTACAAGCTAGTGATGGGTTAGATGTGACAGTGATGGGTGAAAGATTAGATTGCCTGACTAAGATAGTATCAATAGTTGTGGCTAGAAAGATGATGCCAAAGGGTTGTCAAGCCTAGCTTGTATATGTGGTTGACATCGAAAGGGAAGTATCAAAAGCAAGTGAGATTCTTATTATGGCTAAGTTTGAGGATTTTTTCTCAGATGAGTTACCACATTTGCCATCAGAATGAGAGTTAAAATATGGCATTGAGGTGATACTAGGCACATCGCCAGTTTCCATAGCTTCGTACAGGATAGCTCTTGCAGAGCTAAAGGAGTTGAAGATACAGTTGCAAGAGCTTCTTGACAAAGGTTTCGTTAGACTGAGTGTTTCACTATAGGGAGCATCAGTTCTGTTTGCCAAAAAGAAGGATGGTTCTTTGAGACTTTGTGTGGATTATAGGCTATTGAACAAAGTCACCAACAAGAACAAGTATCCCTTACCATGGATCAATGATCTTTTTTATCACCTTAGAGGGGTAAGTGTCTTCTCTAAGATTGATCATAGATCGGGGTATTATTAGTTGAGAGTGAAAGAGGTGGACATACACAAGACAACTTTTAGGACTAGATGTAATGACCTAAAAATCCTAACTCTTGTGAATAGTACTTCTTGGGATGAATAGTGCTTCCCGAAACTCGAGTTGCACTAAATATATCAATGGGTAGTATTAATTATGAGGGAGTTTTGGGCAAAGTTTGAAGCCAATCTAAAGCCGTTTGTTTGGTTAAAATGATAAATAAGATTTTATGACAATGTCTTATAAATAGTGCTGTAGGCAAAGCTAAACCATAAATAAAATAAAAAGTTACTCAAAATAATCTAAAAATATTATGACCTAATACTTAAATATTTTGAAAAGTCCATTGGTTTTGGAATCAAAATTTTTTGAGATCGAAAAGTAATTTTATTGAATTTTTGGGAAATAAAATGCATTAATTTTTTGGGTTTCTTTAGTTTTTCGGGCTCGAGGTTTTAAAGGAGGAATTTAACAAATTTTAGGGATAAAAATGAGGGAATTTCAATTTTATGAAAGGGGATAAAAATTTTACAATGTTTTGGAAAAACATTTTTCCAAAAACTATAAATAACATTTCCTTCCCATTCCTTCCATTTCCCTCTCCTATTTGCCTCCTCCTCCACAAAAAAATTGTGAGGCTTCTCTCTCCCTTTTCCCTTTATTTTTCTTCCTCCACACACCCATCCACTATTAAAAATTGGTCCCAATGGATAGATTGACTCAAATTGAACCTGTAGACACTAAGAAGTTGTGGTTTGGTGGAGTATCTTAAGAGTAATCTTGATTTCCCTCCTAAGGTGAATAGAGCACATTCGATCATCAGGTAATTTTTTATTAGTTTTGACACTTTTCCAAAGTTTCGCGGGTGCCTAAGAGAGTATATATAGGCTCATTTTATTTTTCAGAGTTTTTTATGATTTTATATGATTTTTTTAAAAATTGCACCTATTTGATTTGTAGGCAAAAATTTGTACCAAACTTTTTGAGGTAAGGAAAAAGCCTAGGTAGGTATCAAGTATCCCATACAATCGAGTTTGGTATGTGTAATCACATTAATTTGGGTGAAATGTACATAAACCTATTATGTGTATTTTGACATAAATTGGCATTTAATGATATAATGAGTATTAAATGCATAATTGAGTATGTATGACATGAACAAATGATGAATGCATGTAATGTGATGGTTTAGTATTTATTATGAATGTGATGAATATTTATGGAGTGATTAAGAAATAAATAGCATTATGTGAATTTTAGGCCCATATTGATGTTATATGATCATGTATGCTAGTTTGAAGTATACGGATGTGGTTTTAATCATCTAAACATGATTTATAATTATAGATAGGAGAGTATGTCTATTTTTATGGCCTTGGGCATGTGGAGGCCGAATTTCATTCATGTGAGCCATATGTGTGTATTTGTGATTTGGGTACGGTAATGACTTAAAAATGATGATTTTTGTTTAAATGCAATTTCGAATGTGCACTTATGATGACTATAGTGTGTGTGTATACTTAGTGTTGGTTGAATGCCATTTTGAATGTCATATGGATTATTGGGATGAATATAGCCATATAATGCATATATATCGTTAAATACTAAAAATGTGTATAAAATGTCATGTGACGCAGAATATGATTGTTATGCATAACCATGATGTATTAGAGATTATAATGCATGTTAATAATGAAAGTAATGGTAAAATGTTTAATTTTGATGCCAAATGAGTTTTCTAATTTTTACACCTATGTGATGTGGCTACTCAGTGTTTTAAGCTTATGTAAGCCTATTTTGGCTATGTTATGTTTCAGTTAAAACATGTTGCTTAGCATGAGTGTTTAGGCCTCACTGAGATGCGAAATGGCCATTGGGATGCATTTATGCATGAGATGACACTAACTATGTTGTACATTAAAATGGTTAAAATTGAGATAATCGACCAATTTAATGATGCCTATACAGTTAGACAACCTAGTATGGATAGGTTGATCGATCAACTAAGATTAACAGTTGCAATGTTTTCCTTTTGGTAGTAGGCTTATGAGTCAGATGCATTTTTATGCTGATGGGCACCAGGCTTTCAGGCCATTATTTAGCACTACATATGTGTGAGCCTCCAAGTTGATGCATTTTGTATCTATGGATACTAGTGCCTTTGGGTACACCATTTAAGCACCTTTGGGTAGCCCTTTATTCGCTATCCAGCCTTAGATAGTTATCTCTTTAGGATAGGCATAAATTAAACAAATAATTAAAATAAAAATGATAAATGTGGTTCTAGCATAGTTAAGTGTAAAATAAGGATAAATGCATTTTAAATGATGCCTTATACATGACATTGATGTTTTGGTATAATGTCAGGTTAAACTTAATAATATGATACATGTGGTATAATGTGGAGTTTTATACTCATAATATTGACGAGTTAGTGTCTAGAGGGTCTTGGAACCCGAATATGCGATAGTGCCGCATAGGTATGTTGATGGATCAAAATGCATGTTGTTATGCTCATTACTATGTAAAATAGAGTATGTGTATGTTTATGACAATATATGAGTACTTTATGCGTGTAAGTGATTCTTATTCATGTTGGAAGAAATTATGCTGTGAGTATAGACCTAATGTGGTTTTTTGTGTTTTTAAAGACAAGTATGTGTTATATTGCATAATTATGTTCTTAGTATAATGTGTGTATATGTATGGTTTGAAATGATTCACTTGACACATATTGCATAATTGTAATTTTAAATTGCTATACCTAGTTAAAGTGATTACACCACTAAACGAAAGCTTAGCGCATTACCTATTTGTAATGTGTAGGTAACAAGGCAGCAGATTAGAGCCATAGCTTTTGCACCACAGGAGGCTTTTGAAGATAACCCCTATATGGGTATTTCTTTATCATTTTGTAATAGTGTAATGATGTAAATGTAATATTGGTAGTGTGCCATTGTGATTCTAGAGGGATTGGGCCTAATCTATAACTTTGGTTATTTTTGTAACTAAATCTATAATATTGTAAATGCTTTATTTTTCTCGCATAAATTGTGTGATAAATTTGTGATGTTCCATGTGAGAATGCTATTCATGTTGAGCCCGAGGCTTTATGTTTTCTGATGAAATTTGGAGGGTCAGGGGGACCCATTTGACATGTGAAAGATGCATTTTATAGATGTGTTTTTAATAAGTTTACCATTTGGAAAAGTGTTTCGGTACAACTGTTATGCTGTTAAATTTTCAACACGATGATCCCATTAGTTGCCTCATAAAGAGTACCAAATGATTTTCAATGTTTTTGCTACTCCAAAATGAAAGAAATTATTTATTTAATAAAAGTTTCAAAATTAGATTAAGTTTTATGGGTAGCAAAATTGGATATTGATATGGGGTGGCGCTCTCTACTCGAGTCTGATGTACAGACCAAGTAGAGGGTGCTGCATTTAGTGGTATTAGAGCTCTAATTTAGGCTTTCCTCTAAACTTATGGGTTATAGAAGAGCACGAAAGTATATTTACATCATAATACTATAACATGTGAGGACTATAATTTGTTCCTATTATCTACAGATATAGAGATAAGTTATAGTACAACTCGAAACAAAGAGAAAGAAGTACAAAGCCATGCTCTTATGACTATTGCATAAGGAGAGGCATAACCAAAGCATGTAACCTCCAGTGACACGGGACATGATGCACTTGGATAGCAAGGTTAGCTGGTTACTATGTTGGAGTATGTCAAGTAAGCAACGATGGCTATTGCCTTTCTAAAAGACATACATAGAGCAGTTACTGAAGAATGGGGTTGAGTATTTCAAGGGTCAAGAGCTGAATGAGTCAACTAGAGCTAAGTATTGGTTAGATCAGATGCTCAGGATTATATAGCAGTTGAAGTGTCCTCAGGAGGAGTATACTGCATGCATTACTTCTATATTGTCCGAGGAGGCTTTGAAGTGGTAAGAGGCCACTATAGAGTATAAAGTGGTTGATGATCTATCTTGGGAGTTCTTTCTTAAAGAAATCAAGAAGAAGCATATAACCGAGTATTATCTGGATTAGAAATACAAGGAGTTTATGGATCTAAGGTAGAAGCATAGGACCATATTAGAGTATGAGAAGGAGTTTGCTTGCTTGAGCAAATATGCTAAGGTAGTGGTGCCTATAGATGAAGACTGCTGCAAGAAGTTTAAGAAAGGGTTGAATCTTAATGTTATGCAATAATTTGCACTGATGCAGATTAGGGACTTTTCAGCATTGATAACAGTTTACCATACCATTGAGATGGTGAATCAGCTAAAGTAGAAGAGAGATAACTTTAAAAAGAGGTCCTTTGGCTAAGGACATGGCAGTTCTGGTTATACAACTAAGAAGAGATAGAAATAGGGTTAGTCTAGGCATCATCAAGATAAGAAGTCAAATCGATCTCATAGATCAGGACAGGGATCTAGAGCACAGACTAAATCTCAGGTGCTCCTAAATCTACTACTGGTAATGTTTTAATACCTGATTGTTAGACTTGTCACAAGAAACATCTCGATGTTTGTTGGAAGACCATGACAGGAGTTTATTGGGGTTGTGGTTCTAAAGAGCATTTTTAGAGAGATAATACAGTGAGATCGTATGATTCTTTATAGAAGTAAGACAAGAGAGATACTGGGAACAGAGCTAGGGCAAGTTAGAAGGATAAGTCAAAGAGTAGAGCTCTAGCCAGGCAGTACACCATTTGAGCTAGAGATAAGGCAGATGCCATAAATTTTATTATAGGTACATTCCATATCTTTGATTTACCTGCTTTAGCGCTGATAGACCCAGGGTCCACACATTCTTATATCTCTATAGCATGGGTTATAGATTAGGGTTTAGTGTTAAATGACCTTGGTTTTGATATTATGGTTAGCAATCTAATAGGACAATATATCATTGTGAATAAAGTTTTCAAAGACTGTCTTTTGTCAGTACAAGGACATGTTTTCTTAGTAGATCTCTTTGAATTACCATTCAATGAATTTGATCTTATCTTGGGCATAGATTAGTTGTCTAAATATCATGCCATAGTGGATTGCAAGAAGAAGAGGATCACGTTACAAGCTAGTGACGAATCAGAAGTGTTAATGATGGGTGACATGTTGGATTACATGGCTAATATAGTATCGACAGTTATGGCTAAAAGGATGATGTGAAAGGGTTGTCAAGCTTACCTTGCATATGTGGTTGACATCAAAAGGGAAGTATTAAAAGCAAGTTAGATTCCTATTGTGGCTGAGTTTAAGGATGTTTTCCTAGATGAGTTACCTAGTTTACCACTAGAACAGGAGTTAGAGTTTGGTATTAAGGTGATGCCAAGCATAGTTCCAGTCTCCATATATCCATCCAGGATGGCTTCTACAAAGCTAAAGGAGTTAAAGATATAGTTGCAAGATCTTCTTGATAAAAGGTTTGTTAGACCGAGTGTTTGTCCATAAGGAGCACCAATTTTGTTTGTCAAGAAGAAGGATAGTTCCTTGAGACTTTGTGTGGATTATAGGTAATTGAACAAAGTCACTATCAAGAATAAGTATCTATTACCATAGATTAATGATCTTTTTTATCAGCTTAGAGGGGCAGGTGTCTTCTCTAAGATTGATCTTAGATTCGAGTACTATCAATTGAGGGTAAAAGAGGCAGACATACATAAGACGGCTTTCAAGACTAGATATGGTCACTATGAATTCCTAGTGATGCCTTTTGGGTTGACTAATACACCAGCAGCATTCATGGACCTTATGAACTGGATCTTTAGGCTATTTCTAGATCAGTTTGTTGTAGTCTTCATTGATGATATCCTAGTGTATTCTAAGAATTGAGAAGAGCATAAGAAATATCTATGGATAGTTTTATAGATTTTGAAAGATGAGAAGCTTTATGCTAAACTCAGTAAGTGTGAGTTTTGGCTAGAAAAAGTATCATTTTTGGGGCATATAGCATAAGCAGAAGGCATAAGGGTAGATCCTAGCAAGATTCAAGCTATGATGGAGTGGAAAACACCTAGGAATATGACTGAGATCATGACTTTCTTATGTTTGGATAGATATTACAAAAGGATTGTCAAGGGATTTTCTTTAATAGTAGGCTCTATGACACATCTTCTGAGGAAGGATGTGAAGTTTGAGTAGGATAGTAGATGTCAGGAGAGTTTTGATAAGCTCAAGAGTTTGTTGATAGAGGATCCAATTTTAGTTCAGCCAGTGTCAGGAAAAGAGTTCAACATATACAGTGATGCCTCATTGAATGGGTTAGGATGTGCACTTATGCAG
>CANXYI011553259.1:0-13584 GCA_948208565.1 Hura crepitans | reverse complement strand
TATATATATATATATATATATATATATATATATACACGCGTGCGAAATACGATTATTTTTTTATAAAAATTAAACAAAAGTCCTATAAACATAAGAATAATTTAAATATTTTAAAATAAGATCTAGTATCAGTACAAATTTATAATTAATAACTTTGACGTCGCCGTTAAAGTATAATTTATAATGTGTAAGTAAAATTGTAAAAGCGTGCAATTTTTTTTATACTTTCAATTAGCATTAATTTTCTCTTCAAGCTTTTCATTTAAATATGTATAAATGTATATCTGACATGCTTTCATCATTTTTTTTAATCAAAGTGCTTTTCTTGGGCCATGGTTAAAATCATATTCAAAGTGATTTTGTAATTTTAAAGGAAAAAAGCCTTCAAAATCTTATAAATTCTCATTAAAGATAGAATGATTAAAAGAACTATTTGAAAATAAAGTCATGGATTCCATATTGGCAATGTACAGAGCAATACCTACAGCAGAATTGAATGATTTTTTTGAATATAACTATACTTATAAATTAGATGATGGCTTAATTATATTAATCAAATATATAAATTCTCCACTGAAGATGGAGGAACATAGCCAATAAGTTTATATTCTAACTGAAACACCAACAATTTGAAGGTGGAATCAGTTAAAATAAATAAATCAACTGAACATGGAATCAATAAAGAAACTTGAACTTTTGCATATAAAATTTCATAAAATATTGAGTCATTGAAATATTTAGATATTGCATTAAAATGTATCCAACTTTTTTATTTATATCATTACATTACAATAAAGATAAAGATTATGTTTCTTGCCAAAAAAAAAAAAGAATTTAAAATTAAATAATCGCATATATATAATATATTACATCATGTTATAAAACTGTATAGGAATTAAATTACAGTTCCATCCCTTAACATGATCTATCCACACAAAAATTTCTACTTTTAGAATTCTTATTTCAGTGCCACTACAATTTATTGCTAAAACCCTTAAAAATATATTAAAAAAGAGAAAACATGAAAACATTAAAAAAAATTAATTCTACTAAGCTTCTTACCTTTGTTGCTAATTTCATATGTATTGCCATTCGAAAAATCATATTTCATAGATCAAACTGGTGAAAAAAAAAATCAAATAGATTAACAGAAGTACTAAAGAAGAAAGCTAAAATAGTTGAACCTATATCAGCATTGCCGATAGATTGGTGACTTAGAGCTGAAAAGTTCCATATTGGAGTTGCATTTGCAATAGAATTCTTTTGCAAATTCTAATTTTGATTCCTCCTTTTTTTTTTAATATAAAATAATTTTATAAATAATTAATATTTTATATAGATATAAAATTTAATTCTATCCAAATTATAATGATTTATCCTTTCCAAATTATAATGATTTATCTTAATAAGGATACTCTTGTCAATAATATAAATATATATGAGGTTAATTTAGTCTGAAATATTTTCACCCCATTTGTACTTATATATATATATGTATATATATAATCCTACCATGTCTTATTTTATATTCCTTTGATATATTGACTAGGATGGTGCCCAAATCTCTAAAAGGGCCCATTTTAAATGATTGGACTTTTGAAACGCTAGAAATGGCTTTTAAAATTAGTTAAGAGGATTATAATGGCTTTTATATTCCTTGTTGAAATGCAAGAGGATTTGAAGTGTGGCATTAACTTTTTTTTGTAAGTTTTTCATTTTTCTTTCAAATAACAACAAATAATTATAAATCATGAAGCACTGGAATTCATACACTTTCATTGATAAATTTTAAAGGAAGAGAGCTAATATTAATTGATTTTTCAGAAATAATTTAGTATATTGGAAAACAATTTCACTGATTTTTCAGAAATAGATATTCATCTCATTTGTAATGCTTAATTTTTATTCTATTGTATTTTTATTAAAATATTCATTAAAATAATTAAAATATATTTTTATTATTTGATATGATATTTTTATTTGATATGATATAAAAACTCTTTTGAAATAAAAGACTTCCTTAGAAAATAATTTTCAAACACCGAATCAAAAAGCTTTGGCTTTTTTTTCTTTTTTCATACTGCTTAAAAGTCAAAGTCTTGTCAAATGCGTTGGTCGAAAAAAGTAAAAATATAATTTGAAAATTAGGATACAAAGAAAAAAATTACTCTTTTACTTGAGATTGAACCATAATCTCATTTTTCCGAATAATTTTCACACTTAATTTTTGAACTTAAATCTCATTATTTACTTGATTTTTAATATTTATTTCGTTTTTAGAATTCATTTCAACTTTTAAAATTTTATCTCCAAGCTCTCTGCTACATGCTATAGCCAATTTCTCCGGTAGAATGCTGACATAATAGTTATGTAGGATGATAATGTTACAGTAAGTTTAAAAATAATTTGCATACTTAGTTCTTGAGCTAAAGTCTAATTGCCTACTTAATCTCCAAAATTTATTTTGTCCCCAAAATCTATCTCAACTTTTAAAATCTTACCTCAAAATTCCTTTTAACCGGTTAATAATAAAAAATTGCAATGAAATTCAAATCGTTTTCTCAAAATTTGACTTTAAAAAAAAATTTCTTTCAAAATTTCTCTCCAAAAAAGGAAGGCACTTCTTTTTTTCGCTTTCAAAATCAAAAGCAAATAAATGAGAAAAAAACTAACTCTCTTTAATCTGCTTAGAAAAAATTAAACCAATTTTGAAAATAATTAATTCATTTTTTTCTAATCAGATTAAAAAGGAGTTAGTTTCTTTCTCATTTACTTGTATGGATATCAAATCTTGATTTTTGAAAGGGAAAAGAGAAACATCTCTTTTTTTTTCAGAGAGAAATTTTTCATAGAAATTTTTATTGGTACTAAGAAACACCAGATATTTTTTCAAAATCAAATTTTGGAAAAACGTTTTAGGCTTTCATCATAATATGTGTATTAAATAGAAGACATGGTGCCGTTTAAGTAATTTATTATCTGTAATTAGCTAAAAGAAATTTTGAAGTAAGATTTTAAAAATTGAAATGGATTTTGGTTACATAATGAAATATGAAAAGACCACGTAAATAATAAAAAGCTTAAGTTCAGGGATTAAGTGAGCAAATTACTTTTAAACTTATGCTGACATTATCATCTTATTTGTTTGCTCTATAGGAAGAAATTGGCTATAATAGGTGACAGAGAGTTTTGAGCTAAATTTTAAAAAATTGAGATGAATTTTGAAGCTGAAATGAATATAAATGACTAATTAAATATTTAGACTTAAATTTAAAGATTAAGTTTACAAATTACACCATTTTCCTCAAAATAATCTAGGAAGTACTGAAAAAATGGGTAAGAAGTGAAATTAATTCATTTTACATGTGGGTCCATAAGTTAATATGGTTTATTAATATTTTAGATTTTTTAAATATTAATTTTGTTACTTTTACATGAAGTATTCATTTAATACGTCATGTTACAGTACTTATCGTTAAATTAATTTGTACTTTTTAAGATCTAGTTGTTTATAATCAACGATTAGATTTTAAAGTGTATATATCTAATGTAAAATACCATAATGTATGACATATCTAATCATTACCCATTATGCATTTGTAATATTAAAAAATACAATATAAAATAAATAAAATAAAAAATGAGTATTTATTTGGTAAGTTCAACTTACATAAATCAATAACTAAAACTATCATATTAAAAAATAATATCTTTTTATTCAAAATCTAATATTTAAAATTGTATGTGTACAGTAAGTTGAACTTACTTAATGATTGCTCTTAAATATATTAATAAAGGCGTATGTGGATTTTTATGTAAAAATCTGATTTTATAGAAATTATCTTTACAAAATATTTTAAAAATATAAAAATTGATTAAGTTTGACTATAATTCGATTTTAAGTATTCTATTTAATTATATTATTTTGTAAACATTTTACTCTAAGTAAATAGACATTTCAAATTGATTGAGAAAAGCAGATTCGGACAGAGTTATTTTTGGAACATTTTTTAAAGGATCAAATCTTTAAATCAAATTTATTTTTCATGATATCAAATTGACAGATTTTCTAATTATCTAATTAAACTTTAGTTTCATATTTTTAATATAAATATATTTTTAAGCCTTTTAAATATTTATGATTTATACAAATTTTAAAAATGATTTATTTTTTAAAAAATATAATTTTCATATAAAAAAATTATGAACATGCATTATTATTGTTGTTGTAAAAAAAAAAAAAACTTAACTAGTGTATCATTTTATATTAACTAATTAATTTATCCAAATATATATATTAACTAATTAATTTATCCAAATATATCAAGCAATACAACTCAGAAAATTTTTAGACTCTTAAAATTTAAAAATAAAGTGGTTTACTCCATACCAATCAAAAGTATCCTTAAGTTCATTATTATCAATTTAAAAATTTTGATTCCCCTTATATTATCAACTTAATTTTTATAGCAACATATTACTCAAAAATTAAAAATTAAAATTGGCAACAAGAAAAATAAAATTAAAAAAAAATGAAATCTTCAAATAGAAAAAAAAGGCTAGCACATGATGAATAGGATAATAAAAATAAGATGACAGAAAATGGTGGAGAATAAAGATGACAATAGATTTTAAGTTTGAGTTTTTTTTTTTAAATTGATTTAGTACTAATAACCAAAATAATTAAAAATATATTATTTTTTTAAAAAGTTGATCATATTGTTATGTGATCTAACTGTTTGGATCAGTTGTTGATATATCTATTTATCCAAGAATTGACTTTTACTTTACTATTAAATTTTTAAATTTGAATAGGTCATATATCTTTATTCAAATTTTTGAATATTATTTTCGTACAAATTCAAATGAAATCCTCTAATCAAGAAAAAAAAATCTAAATACATATACCTTATAACTTATTTTTTAAATATAATTAAGATATAAATTCATTATTGTCCCAAAAATTTTACCCCACACACGCATATATATACACACGTGGCTAGCTAATTTTCCCCTATTCCTTTTATTTTCCTTTATCCTGTTTTTCATCTGATCAATCTTTTTCAACTGATTTCTTTTTTTGTGTAATGCTCTTCATCAATACATAATAAGAAAGAGGAATGCTCAGGTGGGATTGTCACTAAAGTTACCAGCAAAATTCTGCTGAATGAATGCTACATTCTTTTTTTTTTCCCTTCTTTTTAAATGCACAATTTTAATGTCGTATAATATTAAATGGCTTTATATATGTAATTTTTTTCATATTTTAATTTAAAGACATCAAGTGATACTATCGCTGATGTTTATGAGGCACAGATTAATTTGGTAAAAGCATTAATATGACTCCACCAAATCCTCTACCATTGTCTCATTTGCATCTCTTTGTGATTGCTACTCCCATGTGATTATGCTTCTCTTTGAGGAAAAGATTTTTCTAGGTTTACTGTGGACCCTTGAGCCCAATTTTTTTTTCCTTAATATGCATGCTCTTCTTGACCTATAATAATAATAATAACAGTTTTGCTATTTCATATTTTTGATAATTGATATTCCTTTTACAAACATTTCATTTTTTTCTCATCTTGTTTATATATATATATATTGAATAAAATTATCAAGGTTTTAAAAATCGAATTAATTGATTTGACCAAAAATTAAAAATTGAACGCTGATCTAGTCTCATTATAATATAATCTTCTATTACTTAAAAATTAGTCAATAATTATAAAAACTGTCTAATTGAAGTAGATCCATTTGATCCCTTTCTAATTAGATCGGCTTGAATGACATAGAAAATCTATTAGCATGCTATTGACCATTAGTATTAGACATTTTCTTTTTCAAAATTCCTTAGACCTTAGTTATCAATTAAATTGATAAGCTATTAACCATTATTATTATTATTATTATTATTATTATTATTATTATTATTATTATTATTATTAAATGATCATTGTCATTATTATTAATCTTTTATTTGTAACTATTATTATATTTTAACTTTTTAAACATATTTGTTATTATATTTAATTTTATTGAATTTGTTTCTTATTATTATTTTATCAATCAAATTTTAATATTATATGTTTTCAAATTCATCAAGATATTTTTTTAAATTTTATTTATTTATTTTAAAAAATTAAATCTATTTAAATTCAAAATGGGTTTTAATTTCTTAATTTTCTTACATATATTACAATAATATAATTAACTTTAATTTATGCGTAAATTTATAAAATATATAATTAAATATCTAATATTCATACATATAACATGAAAAAATGTTGTTATATTATAAAGGTTTTGAGATACAATTAACTCCAATTAAACTCCTGTTCGATCTTGGTTAAACCTCTAACATGTGATCTCTATTTTTTCTAATTTTTTTTTCGAATCAGATATGAAACTTTGAAAATTGTTATTGTTGTTGTTGTTTAAAGACTTATTTTAATAGGAAAATTGACTTAATTTCTTAAATGGTTAATAAAATTACATTTTAATAATATGTCAATAATAATGAAAAATTATGTAACAAAAAAGTACTTACAATTTTAAAAATTTGCAAGAATAGTCACTTTGATTGATTTTTTAAAATTTTCAATGATAAATGATAGTGTGGTTATTGATACTAATTGAAAAATATCATGTAAGAGTGTCACATTACTTGAAAACTAAAAAATAAGCATGTTAGTTGTACACTTGGCAATACTAAGTGTACTTGAGACAAGAAGACACCATTGCATTACCACTTGTAAAGTTGATATATCCTTTTTTTAGCCATCAAATGTTGTGTTGCTCTTATATGGCATTCTTCAACTACATCAATAGCCATATTTTCATTTATCAAGTAGAATTCAGTGTAACTGATAAAAGTAACTTTTCTCGTAAACTTTTACATGTTGAGATACTTTTCTATTACAAAATATTTTATTATTACTGATTCGTTATTAGTATATAAGTCTAGTGACTATTGGTGAGATTAAGCTGGAAAAATCCTATCTTAAATGGAAAAGAATAATACATAATAAAAAGTCTACTATGATTAGAAAAATAATATTCCTTTTCAAAGAATAAGAACCCCTCGTAGTACTAGAGGATTCATGGAGCTACCACCCAACGAGAAAAATCTAATTGTTCTTCGCCCATAAAGGTTTGATATCAACATTCTATTTATACCTTTTTAATATGTGTTTTTAAATTCTAATATTTATTAATCCCCTTTTCATACAATCATGCATTTGAAACTAAATTATTAACACCTTTGCAAATTATTTAAAAAAAAATTAAATGAAATAAATAACATGAAATAAAATATTACTAAAAAGGATACATAGTAAAAAAATGCATTCAGGAATTAGGCTATTCATTTAATTGTAGTGACTTGACAACCGCCTCAGTTTCATAAAAGACTAATGCAATTGCGCAACCCAAAATCGGATATTAGCGTTCTTAACTTTTATTTTCATGGTGACTTTTAATTTAAAAAATCAAAATTATTTTATTAAAAAATATTAATTAATTATCTATAAAATCATTGAGTTGAGCTTAATTTTATCGTGTAAAATGACTTTTTATACAAACAATTACAGCATAATAACTAGAGAAATTACAAGATTTTAAAATGAATAAGACAACTCAAAATAAAATAAATAATAAAAATAATAAAAATAAAGAGATAAAAATAAAAAATAGTAAATAAATGACAAATCTAAATTCTCCTCAAATCTTAGTGATAACAATGGCGCAAAGATTCATATAGGTTAAAAGTATCATGTATAAAGAAATAAATTAGAAGAAATAAACACAAAAGTACAAAAGAGTAAGAGTTAGAGTATCTATATGGAGTATGCTTCCATATAAACATGAGTTAATCATTAACATTTTCCACACGGACATATCATCCGATTTAAATAACAAATGTCCATTTAGACATAGATTTATGGAAGCATGTTCGTATGAACATAGAAAATATAGATAAATACATAAAATGATAAATCCACATATATAATTATGAGCGGATAAGTTCACGAAAAGAGTCAGGAGTTACCATTCGGTGCAAATTGAGAATTAATGAGATTGGCATAAATGCTTTAACCTAGATTAGGACCAAGTTATTGATCATTAAAGAACTAGGTTCATGGTGTCACACATTAATCATACATCTAGTAATTCATATATGTTCTTTGTATTACTTAGTAAAACCATGATTGTAATATCTTAAAATCTAAAGTTGACACCATACACAATAGTAATATAATTGTAATAAAAATACATAAAAAAATTCGTAATAATTCACAATATAAGGCTTTCATCAATATAACTATGTCAAATTGCATCATAATCCTTATGTAATTGCATCGTCACTTATATAAGATGAAATAAACATGGTTGCAACTTGAAAATATGGATCTAACAATGATTATTATGTGAAATCATATGAAGAATAATTGAAATCATATTCATGATATTAGCTTTTGAATAACCATGATATGCAATTACATTTTGTTAGAAAATATGATTTTAAATACAAGCTATCATATCAAACTAATGAAAACATGATTTTTATGATGAATAATGAAGATTCTGGCCCTCAGAAATTACCAATGTTTATTCTTCAAGCAAACAAATGATTTTCACAAAAAAAAAAAAAACCAAATTTATAAGAAAACACCTCCAAGATGTAATGTCTGAAAATCTCGGGTCATGAACTATGGACCATGGGGTTGTGATTAGTAACCCTTAGGGATTCAAATGGGATTTTCTTATTGAATAAGTGCATGTATGGGCTATAGTCTAGGTTTACGTTTTGGTAGGAAAATAAGGTCAACTGGATAGTTGACGAGCAAAAAGAGGTAAGACTATGAATACTGATTTCCGGGTGTAAATAGTGTTTTCAAAAACTTGGGTTACACTAACCGAATAGAATGAAAGTAAATATTACAAAATAATTTTAGATAAAATTTGAAATAAAAATGAAGTCATTAAAGTGGTTAAAAATGCAATTAAAGTTTTTACAGCAGTTTCCTATGAATAGTAACATAGTGAAAGTTGAACAATAAAATATTTAGTTTGTACAAAAAAAATTTAGGAATAGCACGACCTAATGGTAAAAAATTCTAAATAAGCTAATGGCAGTAGAATTAGAATTTTTTTTGGCACCAAGAAGTAATTTAACGGAATTAATTAAAGATGTAGTGGTTTAATTAACCTAGTTCTTCTCGGTTTTTAATTATGATTTTCTTGAGACTTACGAGTCTTATATTATGGAAATTAATGGTACATTAAGAGGATTTAAATGAAGCTTTAAAATACATAAAATAATTTTAAAGAACATAAATCAAGGGAGAAATTATGATGGCCTTTAGATAAGACACATGGCCACATCTTGGCCCTTGATGGAAATAATATAAAGGTCAAATTGAGTTAGTGATCAAAGGAAGAAAGCTTGGTCATCTTCTCTAAGCCTTAATTGATGCCATTGAAAAAGAATTTCCTCCTCAAGTTTTCTTCTTCAATCCACTCATATGCATAAACCTAACCATAATTCCACCATAATTTAACCCTTCAACATCCTTAGACTAAGAATTTAGGGAGAGGAAGCAAGAAAGAAGTTTGGATTGGGAGGAATTCAATTAAGGTGAATAGTGACCTCAAGTTGGTTAAGTGGTGAATTTTGCATTTTTATATGTTTTCTAGGTGTATTTTAATACCAAATGAATAATTCTAATGTTGAATTTAAGTTTGGGATGGTATCGATTTTTATTTGAAATTTTCTAAGAGTGAAATTTATATAATGGTATGGATTTTTATTTGAATTTTTCTAAGAGTGAAATTTGTTGTTTATAGAGAAATGAGACAATAGTCAAGCAAAGGGAAAAAAGAAGGTGTAGGGAGCTTATTTGAAGCTAAAGGAACTCCTTTGTAAGTGTATTCAATGAAATATGTAGAATATGTGCATAATTTAATAGTTAAAGTGTGTGTTAGTATTCTTGAATTGCATGTTTGATGTGAACATACATGTATAAGTTGAAATTGATGACATATGGTTTGTAAGCAAATTAAGCTAAGAAATGAAAGTTAGGATGGCTGTAACGCCTGAAAAATTTTGATTTTATGAATAGTGCTTTCCTGGGATGAATAATTCTGGATGGAAGTATTAGTCATAAAATAAATTTGAGCAAAGTTTGAAATCAATTAGAGTTCATTTGATTGGTTAAAAATACTAAGAAAGTTTTTACAATAGTGTCTTAGGAATAGTGACCAAGGCAAAGCTAAACTATAAATAATTCTCAAAATTGCTTAGAAAATTATGAAACCTATACAACCTTATACTCAAAATTCCAAGGAGTCTAATGATGCTAAAATTGAAATTTTTGGAGGTGGGAAAGTATTTTTACAAAAATTGAGTTACATGAAATTGCGCATTTGAATATGATTTTTTGCGATTTTCAAGCTACAATTTTTAGAGGCTTGTAGGGCATTAATTTATTTAATTTTTGAAAGAAAAATTAGAGAAAAATAGGTTTGGTTCGATTTTTAAAATAATGCAAGAAGAGAGGAAACAATCATTTTCTCACAAAAATCACACATATATATAAGTCAAAATTGGTCAAACATGAATAGCAAAAAACCCATTCCTCCCTTCTTCTCTTCATCCAACCGACGCCTCCTCCCTTAAATTCCCCATTTTTGATTTTTCATTTCTCCCTCAATTGGCCAAATCAAGCCACCAAATTTGAAGGGTAGCCCCTCTACGGTCTTTAGAGACAGTAGGAAGCAAAATTTCATGAAATAATCGAGTAGAAAGCTCAGTTTAACAACTTGATGAATAGTACCTATTTTTCATTGGGTAAGTTTTTTCGAACTCCGATATTTTTCCTAGGTTCCTAGGGTGCCCAAAAGTAGTTCTATATGATCAGTTTTAATTTTTACTAATCGTATGATTTTATATAGATTTTAATAAATTGAATCTATATTTCGTAGTTAAGCAGGGTGACAAAAGGAATGACAAAGTGAAGGAGAAGGCATGACCTAACCTTGAGTGTGCATTTTAACTTGTAAAGTAAGTGTAATCGCTATAATATGTGTAATTAAACAAATCTCTTAAGTGTATATGTGTATATATGTGATAGTACGTTATGAGAAATGAGAATTTAGTGATTAAATGAAGTGAATTAATGATAATGCCATTATTTTACATGACTTTTTATGTGTGTATAAGAATGAAAAAAATTAGTGTGAATGTACCTACCTTGTAGCCAAAATTAATGTGGATGTGCATAATGGTGATGATGTGCATTATGTGAGGCATTTGCAAAGAATATGTATTTAAATGCTTATGACATGTATTATGTAAGTGGTATGAATTTATGATGCATGAGGAATGTGTGAAAATATAGTGAATGGAGGAAAACACTTATGTGGCCAAAATATGTATTTGGGCTTGCTATGTGCATATTTACTTAATGTGAAGAAATTGGTGTTAAATGTATGTATCGATATTGTGAAGTTATGGCATGAGTGTGGTATGTGAGTAATGTATGTCATAGATGTGTATGATGAGTAAGCTAAAAGGTTTAAGGCACAAAAACATGTCTTGTATGGGTGCAAAATGCCTAAAAGTGTGAAGTTCCATAATGTTAAGTGGTTAAGTGCATTTGGGCTGAAAATGGCTATGTGTTGGTACATGGAATTTAAGAGCCATAGATATGTAAATTTTATATTTAATTTGCATATGATATGTAATGTGCTCAATTATGAGCTAACTTAGCTGAATGAATATGTGGCCTATGTTAAGTGGTTTAAGTTATGAAAAATGATCTATAATTATGCTAATAAGTGATTTATAAATGAAGGAAGCAATATGTGTGCATTTTTAGTAAATGGACATAACATGTGTCTATATGTTATATGATGAGTATAAGTGCATATATGTATATGATTTTTGAATGTGGTGTCTATGTCATATCTCGTCTTGAAAATATGATTTTTAGAATCATAAAAGACATTTAAATGGCATATATAGACTATATAAGTAAAATGGACTAAATTAAGAAGGAAAATTCTAATAAATGTAATTAATAGCCCATTCGAGTAAAACAACCTAGTCAGATAGGTTGATCGGTCCACTAGGGTTATTAGTAATTGCTAAGATGTTTACGGTGACTTTGTTTAAGCTTTCGAGTAATTATTCGAGTGTAGCTATCGAATGGTCCAACAGAACCACTGCACATATTTCTATGCAAGTGCAATCACCAGATGGTTCAATATTGCCATTACACATATTTCTATACAAGTGTAGTCATCGGAGGGTCCAACAAAACCATTGCACGTATTTCTATATAGATGTAGCCATCGAATGGTTCAACAAGGCCACTGGATAATATTTTATCCATTGACTCATGCTATGCTCAGTCTTAGATTTATGATTTTATGCTGACTTACGGGTCTATGTTAAGCTCAGTCTTCGAACTTATATTGGTAGATGACTTTCGGGTCATATGAAGGTCGTATTGACCATCCACCCCTATTATCTATGGGATTTTGTTTTCTTTGATATAGGCGAATTAATTATTGAAAAAGAAATGTGCTTAATGAGAAAACCTTGTAAAGTGCAAATCTTAGATGCATTATATCATAAAATGTTCATTTTATGTATGTTTACATAACTTAGCACTTATGTTATACATGTACCCGCTCATTGTTATGTTAATATGATTTTTATTATGATGACATGTTTATAAGTAACTATCTAAATATACATGAATGAAATTAATATAGTATGTTATAGTGATTACACCACTAAGCTCTTGCTTAGCACATCATGTTTTCTTTGCGATGCGTAGGTTTAAGAAGAACATGTTAAGCAAAAGTTTTGGTGCACCAAAATCTACAAGTGAAGACTTGTCTTTTGGTATATATATTTTGATGTGTGTGTGTATTTTAGTTGTGTGTTGTAATATTATAGAAGCACTCATATGTTGTAATAAGGAAATAGGCTTAAAAAGTGTAATCTTTTTGGTTTTACTGCTGTAAATGTTTTGTAACCTTATTGAATATAGTTTTTAAATGATTTGCTTGTATGATATCTCTTTCTGAGGTTGAGATTATACTTTGTGTTGTTGTCTAATTTGGAGTGATAAAAGGATCACCGAAGTGTTGAATTATGTTTGGATGAATATAGAAGTGTTTGTTTTCAATATAAGTCAGAGGAAAAATTTGAGATAGTGCCCTGATACAATCGTTATGCTGTCTAATTTTTGGCATAAGGATTCCCAAATTGTTTTTCTAACTAAGTTTTGAAAAGTTTTTGTAAACTCGTATTTTTATAAATCAAGCATTTCAATAACACTACTTGTAAACATGATTTTAATAGGTTAAGATAAGGTATTTTGGATATTAAGCTTACGTGTACGCTCCCTATTCAGATCTGACGATCGGATCAGGTATGGGGTGTCACAATGGCATTACTTGGATGGCTAAAATGGTGTGTGTGTGCGCACTTGTGTGTTATGGCTTTTTATATGCATTTAATGATTACAAGATATAAGTGTTACTTGAATTCTAACATGGAATGGTAAGATG
>CANXYI011553063.1:0-14668 GCA_948208565.1 Hura crepitans | reverse complement strand
GGGCTAAAGGTCTAATAAATTGTTCCTGCTTTGGAGTCCTCTCTTAGACTCTCAAAATAGTGGGTTAAGAGCCTATTGATTGCCTCATTCTTTTTAGCTCTTTCCTCTTGGCTCCTCCCTCTTGGCTTATGCCTCTCTTTTCTCTCTTAAGAAGGGTGTTTATAGGCTTTAATGGGTAGCTCTACCATCTAGAAGAGGCAGAGTCCTTGTAAAATTAGGAGATAAAGTCTAAATAGGAAGTTCACACTTTTAAAAGTTTTCCATTAGCAAGTCTGCATAGACTTTGGGTTCTAAGTCCACACAAACCTAGGCTTTTGGTCCACCCTAGTAGTTCATAGGCTTTAGGCCTAGTTTTAGGTTGAGTCTACTATATCCTATGTGAACATAGACTTTGGCTTTTCTGTGCAGATCTTAAGCTTTGGGCTTAACTATTCTGGGTTCAGTCTGTACGAACTTAGGCTTTGCATTATCTGGGCAGACCTTAGGTCATGGGCCTACTATTCTAGTCTGGACCTTGGTTATTTGGTACAAACCTTGTGGCTTATGTCCGGGCAGACTTGCACCAGGTTATTCTATATGGACTAGGTTTCTAGGTTTTTGCCTTATTGCTTGAGCCTATTTTTAGTTGTCATCATAGGCCTAAATGTAGGGCATCTACAATATATATGTTATGTGCTTGAAGTATATAACTAACGTTAGATGTATCGATGCCTACTTAATATGTGTATGTGAATCTATGTGCAAATATATGAACTTGTCTGGTGATGTAGTGACCTAGTTTTCTCTTGAATGAATGAATTTTACCCTATCATGATCGAATAACTTGATATGAATGCCTACTTAATGTGTGTATGTTGAATTATGAATAGTTCTTTTCTTATGATGAGTGAATGATGAAGGTAGATGTATGTACAGGCAAATAGGTATCTTTTCCTATATGAATGAATGTGAGTGTGTAAATTTATTTATTTATTTTTTAGATATATGGGCGATTACATGTCTAAATGTATGAATGGGTACATGTTTTGTTATTGAGATCACTCTCCTCTCAAACTCATCATAAAAGACCCAGTTTAAAGGCATAAAGTGGTAGGCTAGGTTGGGGTAATATGAATAAGATGTCTCGTGAAGAAATAGGTCAAGCTAAGGTAATGAAAATATTAGGGAAGGTGTAGAGAAGTAGGTTGGGTAAGGTGAATAGTTTAGGCAAAATGTCAATTTGTCATAGAAAGCATATACGCACGTGTGGCTGCAGAATGAGTGATTATAATGAATGAGTGATAGAGCATGAAAATGTATGTGATTGCATAGTATAGTGCCCTTGTTATTAACTGGTCCAAAGATTTTCCAACTAAATATTTTCTCTCTACCTCTAATTGTTGCCTAGATTGCCCTTAGCGGGTTTTCGATCTAGCGAGTTATGCTCTAATTTTTACCTAGGCCGCCCTTTGTGAGTTTTTAACCTAGCAAGCTTTTTCTTCTCTTTTTTTTAATTTAGCTTATCCACATTTGGTTAAGGCTGGGGATCTTATCATGTTATGCCTGATTACTTAGATCTAGGCTTGTATCCTTTGAAATGGTTAGATATGCACTTTTGTAAACTATGAGCTCGGAGTGATATGTCTTGAAGCTCATGCCATGGGGGGTTAATGGAGCTTTTTAGATCAGTGGGTGCTAGCTTCATGCCCCCAGTGTGTCGAATCTTTATGCTTCTATTGTATGTTGAATGTTATCCTTTTGACCTTTCTAAGTACTGTATTAATGATATCCCTGTTATTAGCCAATTTAAAAACTTTCTTGGCTAAATATTTCTCTCAATTTCCTTGGCTTTTGCTTAGGCTCATGCTCTTAGTTGATTAGCCTAATACGAATTATAAAATATTTTTTTAATGAGGGTAACCATAGTTGAAAAAAGAATGCTCAATTGTTTGAGGCTTAAGGTAAATCTTTAGAGTTTTAACACTTAGAGCCTTCTGAACTTTGAATTTTTAAGTGAGTAAAATAAAAAATGTTTGTTATTCTAGAATGGTTCCTATGAGCTTTTAGACTTTGAGGAAAATGATTAGATTGTATAAAACTCTTTTTGGAAAAAAAATGAATTTGGTGCTTTAATATTTTAGAGCCTGCTAAACTTGGACCACTCTTAAGATTAAAAAAAAGGCATTCATTTGGGTTTAGCTACCCCTAGTTCATTTTTATTTCTTTTTATCTCTCATCTCACATTTAAGGATATTTCTCATTCTTTAAAAGGAAAGATTAAGTCTTAAGCTTTAAAATTGTGTGTAGTAGTGATAAGCCATTCTTAGTGGAATTATTAACTTTTTAGGATGCTTGTGGATTAAGCTGATCAAGTTTGTTCCTTTTTTCTTTTTTTTAATCTCTCAATTCACTTTTAAAAGTACCATGCTATGCAATAAATGAGGTAAACAAAGATGCTCATGAAAAGTCAAAATAATGTTTTATTAAACTTTATTAATCATTTATAATAAAAGAAGCCAAAAAAAAACACTAGTATCTTAACCATCATTTGAACCTCTAATATCCTTGGTAGGCTAGATCTTGCTGAAAGATATCATTAGTTCCTTAAGGAGGCTGACCAAAATTTTGAGTTAGAGAACCCTGCTCTTCAAAGAACTGAGGAATGGTTGGATGCTTTTATGAGGGGCGATTTCAAGATTGGGTATCATACCAAGTTCGATGAGGTTTTAGATGGGACGGCAAAGGTTTTTACACTCATCAGTGAGGTGACCATGATAGGCACAATATAAGTCATGCCTATATTTAGCTAAAAATGGTCCGATTGGCGATTTCAATGCCAATGGATGAAGGAGGTTTTTATTCCTTAATTCCTTGAATATTGATGACAAAGGCCTGTCAAACTTAGCAAATTTGCATCGTAGGCAACTTGGTGAGCTCTTCTCAAATCATGGCTTGAATATTCTCTAGTTTTGAAGCCACGGCTTCCTTAACAATTGCTTTAATGCTCTATAAGTATTTGCCATTTAGTATCATCTCAAAAGGTCATGGCTCTTTTTTTAAAAGGGGAAGGTATGGTTATTTTCTTAGAAGAGCCTGAGAGAAAGATGATTTCTATAGTTAGTGTGATATATGGTTAATGTGATATGATGCATGTTTCAAGCATTATGATGCTATGTATGGTGTACCCTAATTATGATGCAAGGGGTAATTATTGATATGCATGATAAATGCATATGGATATAGATATAAGTGAGTGATACCTATTAATGCCTAGGTGTATATGTGAATGAGGTTTGTATGTTACTCCTATCCTAGGTATGGTGATACAAAGTGGATACATATATGGATGATGAAAGCATGAAGTCATAAAATAGTGTTGTGCTTATACAATATATGTTTAGTTAATGTATGAATATTGGCCTATAATTCTAGTGCACGTATGTGCCTTCTACAATGCCAATGTTATGCATGATTTGTAGAGATGCCTAGTGTTGTGCATGATTTTTATTGATACCTAATGTTGTGCATGATTTCTAATGGATGCCTATTAATCATTAATCCATTTTTAGGAGAGAATTGAAGTTGATTTGCTTGCAAAATGTATTCTAGGATTTTCCTCTTCTCAATTAAAGTCAAAATGTATTTATAAAAACATATGAAAGTAAATTCACTATTTTATTTTATTAAAGTAATTGAAAAGATTACAAAAGCTCAAAACTAAGCTAAAAGGAAAAAGAGAACAAGATTAATTGGGGGAGCTTCAAACTTATGGATCAGGTATCTACTTAGTGTTAATGAGATCTTGGATGGCATGACAAAGAGTGGTGTACTTATTTGTGAGATGGCTTGTCACTTGATGATAAACACAATACAGATCAAACCTATGATTAGGTGGAGGATCAATTTATGGCTTAGGTGTCAATAGCTGCAGTTTTTCTTCTTTTATAAGCTTATTCAAGAACTAAGATAGAGGTTTGCCCAATTTAAAGAAATGGCGAGTCCTAACCATGTTGACACTGGTGACTTGGCTTGAATTATTATTTTGATAGGCAAGTTCCCTATTCTTCTTGAATCCTCTATTTTAAAGTGCTAGTTTAAGATCAATAACTATGTCCTTGAGCTGTTCCCATATGGTAATGCCTTTAGTAGAGAGCCTAGTATTCATGTAGCTATTAGCATTCTTGATGAACATGTTAATTTGGTCGGTTCATCAGGCTTATTTCTCATTTTAAATACCTTGGCCCTCTATTGTTCTAAGTAATTGAAGAAGCATTCATTGAGTTTTTGGTGTACCAATTCCAAGTCTTTGAGGGTCACCTCAACAGTTGCATTATTTGAGTATTACTTGTTGAACACATGGGCTAACTCTTTGGAGTTCACTTTAACCTTCTTTTTCCAAGTTATGGTACCAATCTAGGGCTTGTCCAATTAGGGACATACTAAACAAGCTTACTATTTATGCTTTCGATAGATGGGTCGACCTTATAGCTATTGCATACTACTTTAGATGTGTTATGGGGTCTGAAGTACCATTGAGCTTCCTTAAATCTGGCATTTTGAATTTGTGGGGCATGGCATGATTAGGCTTTAAGTTGATGTCTTCTAGGTTAATATCTTTACCCCTGGTCACTAAATGACTCATGGCTTCTAGTTTTTCATTGAGCTCTTTGATAATATCCTCTTTATCATACTTGGGTGGTGGAACCCTATTATAACTAGGCTTAACAAGTGGTATCTCTTCATCGAAAACTTGGTCATCTTTTTTATCAGTCATTTCTTTCTTACCATTATTAGTAGTAGAAGGTTGGCCTTCATCTTGTCGGGCATATATACTTAACAATGCACTGGTCATGGTGGCCATCATTCTTTTCTCCATATCTTAAAGGATCTCAGTTAGCATGGCTTTTGTTATAACTTTATCTCCAAGTATGGTTTCACTTCTTGGTAAGCTAAAGATGGATCAATGGTGGCTATAAAACAAGGGGTTAGTCATGATGCATGAGCTACCTAAAATGATACATGTAACATGTGAATAATGTCTTGGGAACAAATATGATGCATGCATATGTGTAGATGCATGGTATAGATAGTTAATGTATGAGTGAGATCATAAGATGCATGATCAAGAAGTCAATAAACTTTTACAATATGGTAACCTTCGATGTATGGTTAGTGTGTCATGTGCTAATGTGAAGTGTACTTGTTCATAATGCATGTGTACGAGGATGGAAATATAAAAGTTTATGAGATACATATGGTATATAAAAACAAGAAAGATACGAAGTTTATGTCATAACAAAGATACAATGTTATGTACATAAGGACAAAAAATGATATAAGTTAGAATGTACGAGGACAAACACAAGTAATAAGCCTTCCAACCTTATTACTCCCACATATGTGATCTTAGCAATTCTTCCTAGACTGGTTTACCTAAGCATTATTAAGGGATGTATAGGTTCGATTATAGGTCTAATTAGGCCTAATTACCTCTCATATTTAAAGTGCATGCAAAAAAAATGGGCTATGACATTTAAATCTTACTTAAGGTGAAATTAGGCTAGGCCCATTCAAGATAAAAGGCATAATGGGCTTGGCCCCATTTAAATAAGGTTAAATGTAATAAGCCCATATAGTAATTATAATGCAATTGCAAACACTTAGGGTCATCCAACTTAGGGAAAGTTGTTAAGCTTAACTATAAGGGCTTCATGGTTCAATTTAAAAAGGCTTTGTGGTTCCCACAAGTGGGGGTCCCTCTTAATAGGTGTTTCCATTCAAGGATAATAGCAATTGGTTAGTTTACCATTTTGTATACTTGAAGGTACAAGGCTTTTGAGCGATAAATATGCTAGTAATTCCCATTCTTGAATGAAAAATGGATTCATGGTTTGCAACACCATCCAAGGTAAAAAGGGACACAATTTATGCATGGGACTAATAAAAATTAGAATATTAAAAGGCATATTATTTGAACAAATTTGAATTCAATACTCAGCCCCTAGCGGAGTCCTACTATAGATTTTTGTTGTTCTATCGAGGACGAGGCGATTAATGTTTGGAGTTGACACCTAGCTCTACACCAAGACCACTGATCTTTTTCCTAGAAAGGGTTCAAAATCAGATCTTATTTATGCCTTAATAATATACCTTCCTTTATATTCTAATATTTATCAATCATGTATCATGCAAGCAAGCATTTTAATTAAAGCATTCATGTCACCTTTTCACATAGAGAAAATAAGTTGCAATCTTGAAATATACAACAAGCATAAGTGTAAATGAGCATCCATAAATTGGGTCACTTATTAGATGTTGTTTGACCTAACAACTACCCATAATTTCATAGGAATTGGTAGTAATTGCCCAACTCCCATCTCTAAGAGATTGGCTTTTGTTAAAATACATTTTTTATGTCACTTTTATTAAGAACAATTCAAAACCATTTTATTAAGAAAACACCAATTAATGATATAGAAGAGTCATTGATGTGAGGTTAGGCTTTTGGCATGTAAAACAAGTTATTAATCTACCTATTACAACCTAAAATAAATAAAGGAAGTAAAAGGTGCAAAACTAAATAAACAAATAAAGAATAGGCAAATGATCTCATCTCTGCATCGTTAAGTCCATGCGAACTCAGTATGGCTCCCGATTTATATTCGTGTGGACTAAAATATGTCATAGCTAATATGTCCATTTGGACTTCACATCCAATAGGAACGGTCAATCTCAAACAACTTAAGGAAAATAGATTAGCAACAAAAACAATGGTCCGTGAGGATCTCATAATAGTACTAAACCGAATAATAACAACATGTGTAATACAAATATGAATGATTATGGTACATGTTCGAATAATGATTATAACTAAGAGGATGTCAAATTAATCATGCAAAGGAAAATATAAATTCATTGTAACAATATTCATAAGAACTAGATTTTAGAACATATGTCCGTGTGGACTACACTCCTCATGAAAGGAATACATACGAACCGAAGCATGAAATGCACATACATAAAACACATATCCATGTGGACTACATTCCTCATGAAAAGGAGTTCGTGCGAACCACACATGAAACCCATATTTTTAAAGCATATGTCCGTGCAGACTACACTTTTGGTGAAAGGGAGTTTATGTGGACCACCCATTGATTCTAAAATATTAATGACATGCATATCAAGAAGAAGAGTGATTATATGACATTACAAAGGCATAAATATAGATCCATATCATAATAGAGTATGTAAGGTGACCATAAGACTATTATCAAGCAATGGTCCGTATAGACCTCATACCATGCATACATTCAACTAATAGGTCCGTGCAAACCTTAACATGAGTTAATATAAGTTTGTACAATTTAGGTGTCAATTCTAGAATGAATACATCAATTTAATGAACAATTAAATATAATAGAAATAGTATTGAACATTAACCTACTCCTATAATCAATGTGGGGATTACATATAACCACCTCATATGTCAATTAATCCTGAAAGATCCTCGGTTATAGAAACACATAAATAAAATAAATGAAGATGAATACAAATAGAGGCCTCAGATTTTATCTTGTGATTAGCTTTAAGCAATAGTACAATGGTTAGGTTTTAGAAAGAAATATTATTTTTAGTGTGGGCTAAGGACTAGTAGAGGAATTCTACTTCAGAGTCAGCACCTAGATTCTCAGAACTATTGGTTTTAATTCTCTAATTTTTCTTCTTCTTAGATTCCTTTTTTTCTTCCTCTTGGAAGGCGTATTTATAGGTTATGCGGTAGTTCTCCCATCTAAAAGAGAGGGAGTCTTAATAAGATTAGGAGTCAGAGTCTAAATAGGAAGATTGAGTTTCTAGAATCTTTTTGACAATAAGTCCGTACGGACTATGGGTGCTCAATCCATGCAGACCTAGGCTTTAGGTTTACCTAGGCAGTGCATGGGCCTTAGGCTTTATTTTAGGCTCAGTTTATTTCAGTCTGTATGGACATGGGCTTTAGCTTGTCCATACAGATCATGGTCCATAAGCTCTACTATTTTAGGCTAGGTCTTTGTTGGTTGGTGTATACCTCATAGCATTAAGTCCTGGCGAACTTATACTAAGATAGTCCATACAAACCAAGGTTCTAGGTTTCTTGCCTTATTACTTGAGCTTGTCTCTGGTTATCATCATAAGCCCAAAATCCAAGTGTCTACACTTAATAATAGTTCTAAGTTTCATCTTTTATGTTCTATTCTTATAATTTGCTCAATACTTAATAATGTATGATTCACTCATATGAATCCTTGCAGTATGTTATTAATGTATATCTATGGTAAATATGTCTTCATAATCAAACCTCGCACGCTTTTATCTTCAATATGCATGTTATTTGTATTCTAGAGTCAGTAAAAAGTTTGCATGGACTCACTTTTGCAAGGACCATAGTCTATACAAACATGAATAATAGATAATTGCATGACAATTAAGTTTGCAAACATGTAAGATACAATATATAGTTGAAATATCACCATCTAAGGGTTGGAAATATCGTTATATGAATAATCGCCAAGGATATGTGAGTTACATTTATTCCGATGATAATGTTTATTAACATGTCATTTTTGTAGTCCACACGGACTCCATTGTAAAGGTTTATACATCCGTTTGGACTTTATTCTTTTATTTTTGGTTTAATCGACGTCTGTATGTGCTTTTAATGTTTCCATGACTGATGTGTTTTATACAACGTTTCAATATTCACTTCAATAAATTAAGACTATTTGTTGGATATTTATATATATGATTGGGGGCCCTATAGGACCATGCCTTGTTACACTAATTGTGTTCTTTGAGTGGATGTTATCTAATGACCTTGCTCTGGAGATGGATCCGGACGGACTAAGTCCTATCTCTATCATGTAATTTGCACGGACTAATGCCAACTACCACATGTCATCCACACGGACTTATCGATGTATAAACAAGACCAATTCTTTATTCCTTGTTTACTTATTTGGTTTTGCACTTTTCATATTTTTGCTAATTTTTAAGTTGTAATAGTTAATTTAATAACTTGTTTTACACATAGAGAGCCTAACTTCACATTAATGATTTTTAAACCTAAATAAAATTAGTTTTGGGTTTTCCTTAACAAAAGTCACATAAAAATGTATTTTGACAAAGGCCAATCTCTTAGAGATGGGAGTTGGGTAATTACTGCCAATTCATATGGAATTGCAGGCAGTTGTCAGGTTAAATAATAATTAACAAATGACCCAATTTTATAGATGCTCAATTTATATTTATGCTTTGTTGTGCATTTTGAATATTACAACTTATTTTCTTTTATACAAAAAGGTGACATATTTGCTTTTAACTAAAATATTTGCTTACATGATACAGGATTGATAAATATTAGAATATAAAGGAAGGTATATTATTGGGACATAAATGAGATATGATTTCGAACCTTTTCTAGACAAAAGATCAATGGTCCTGGTGTAGAGCCAAGTGACAACTTCAGACACTTACCAACTCATCTTCGGTGCATTAAAATCTACAAATACCTTTTGGTATACAAATGATGAGCCAATTTATCATGGAGACCTATTGAAAGGAACTCCGACTTATGAGTGCCTAAAATCTTTCTTGACCAAGTCTAAAAACTATACACTTAACATAGAAACTTCCCTTAGTTGTCTGACCCTAAAAAGTGTGTAATTTGCATTTTGAATGTAATATGGACCTTCTAATATTTTAAACTCATCTACAGTCATAATATGATCATTATTTATACAGCCACCATTTTTTAAATGTCTATTTAGCCACTCATTAAACTAATGTTCTACCAAACATGTTTTTTCGACCGACTTCAACAAAATTTTTGTAAAAGAATTCCTAATTAATTTCATGTATGAGAAGATTCAACTTTACCTAAGTATCAATACAAGAAAGCTATCTTTACAATTCAAAAAATCATCCATAGATACAAAACTTCTTTTCCTGAGGAAAAAAAAAACTTTTGCAAACCTAAAAGTTTAAGGCTTCTACTAGTGTGAAACATTGAAACCGATATTTTTAAAATTGAATTGGATGAAAAACAGGATAGCCAACTAGATCACGGTCCAACTAGAGTTGACCAAATTAAACTGAATTTTTCTTTTTCAAAAAATATAATTATATATATATATATATAATTTAAAGATATATGATGAATAATAATACATAAAAAGTAAAAATATATTAAAAATTATTAAAAATTAATTCGTAATCAAATTTCTACCTATAAATATTTAAATTCAAGCACTTTATATTAATATATAAATTTATTAGTAAAAGGGAAAAAGAGAATTGGAGTTGTTAATTTTAAGGTCAAATAAACCATTTAGTCTAGACTATATAGCTAAAATTTAATTACATCAACATATTATAAATTTTACTTGACTCCCAATTTTTATATCAAAACTAAATAAACATGTCGATCCAGTTTTGATAACATTGATTGAAATATTAGACCATCTTAAAAGTGATTAAATTACTTAATTTTTTTAAGAAAACATACAATTAATCACCAGATGTGAGGTTTCAATTACTTTTCACTAATTTGTTTATATAATATATGATATGTGATCATTACACCCTTGATTTGATGGAACATATGTTGTTAAAGCATACAGACAACAAATTTTGAGAAATAAAAACAATTTAATGCACAAGTATCTATACATATATGTTTTAGTTGGTGACAGTGGTCATACAGCCACACATCTAACGATGGCTATATGGACATTCTCAAAATATGAGGACACTTTATACCTAGAATAGTATTGTGCGATATTAGCATATATTCTTATTTTTCTGTGGACGTAATCTCTAATCTAACTAAGGGGTTGGGGAAATAGGGTGAGGAAAAAAATTAGTGATTTTTTGAAAAATAGGGGTGGGAGGAAAAATTGGGGGTTTAAGTGCCTGGTGGGCTAAAGCCTGCAAGCTCTACAGCTCAAGCCTACGAGCCTTTGCGCGTGACCTGCGGCTCTATGCATGGAAATATATTCTTTGTATGCCTGTGACATGTTTCTTGTCCCCGTTTAAAGCCCTATGTAAGCCCCTTTTGTTAGAAAAGGCTGGGTTGAAAGGAATGTATATTTTTTTCATTTGCTTTTTTCATCTGTTTTTTTCATATGTTTTTTTTGTGATTTTTTATTTTTTTGTTATTGTGTATTTTTTAATTCTATATTTTTTATTATTTGAGATTTTTTTTATTCAGTAATTTTATTTCAAAATTTTTATTTCATCTGTTTTTTTGTATTTTTTTTAAATTTTTTTGTTATTATGTATTTTTTAATTCTGCATTTTTTTTTTGTTGTTTGAGATTTATTTTCTTATTCAGTAATTTTATTTCAAAAAAAATTTCATCTTTTTTTTTGCAATTTTTTAAAATTTTTTTTGGTTATTGTGTATTTCTTAATTATATATTTTTTATTGTTTAAGATGTATTTTTTAATTCAATAATTTTATTTCAACATTTTTTTTGCAATTTTATTATTTTAATATATATTTTTTGTAATCCGAATTTTTTTAATATGTAATATTATTGTTGATTAAAATTTTAACTAAAGTATATTATTTTTATATAATCAATAAGTTATATTATATTAAGATATTTAAATTATTTTAATAAAAATGCTATTTAAAATTATATTTTAAAGAAATATGTAAAATGTTATTTGCAATATATATTTAAATATTGTCTTAATTAAATAATATATTACAAAAATATTATATTGCCATTAAATAAAATAAAATATTATTTAATTTATATATTTTATTTACAATAAATTTGTAATTACAATATATATTTAATTAAATATATATATATATATTGAATTTTTACAATATAAATTAAATAAAATACTTAATTTATTATCTAAATTTAGCTATAGTATCAATACTTTGTGTAATTTATGTTACAATTTATTTTTTTATTGAATAGTTAAATATATTATTATTATTATTATTATTATTATTATTATTATTATTTAGTGATAATTTTTATTTTTATTGAATAGTTATTTTTATATTGTAAGACATATTTTAATTTGTGTAAATTTTTAATATTTTAGTATATCTACTAATATAGTACTAATTTTGAAATTGTAAGATATTATTTTATAATTTAAATGTATTTGTTAGATTTTTTCAAGATTTATTTTAACATATCAGCGAAAACTAAGAAAATGTATGTTATTTTTATATAATTAAATTTAAAATAGTACAATTTTTAAATTTAATAATTTGATAATTTTTTTATTTTATTGCATATTTAGAAAATTTGTGATTGGATTGTATAAAATGTTGATGCAACATTATTTACAAAATATATAAAAAAATTATTGAAAAAAGATCCTTATTATTATTATTATTATTATTATTATTATTATTATTATTATGTAATAAAAGTATTTTATTATTATTTAGTTATAATGTTATTTTTTTTAGATGGTTTGAACTTACTTATTATCAAGAAAAACTTTATTCAGGTCAAGGAGCAAGAAAATCACTAACAAAAATGTGGAATAATCTGTATAAAAATAGGATGATTAAGTGCGTTGAAGAAAGCATTGTGAAGCATATAATTTTAATTAATAAGAAATTGCAAAATATGACGATGCATGGATGTTGTATGACTGAGATAAAAAAAATAGAGGGACTGTTAATGACAATATCTCTATGTTATTTTAAGAAAATAATGAGTATGATGAAAAATGAAAATCAATGGATTTATAAAGATATAATGTTGTATTTTTGTGAAAATGTTATACGACTTAGCATCAAAAATTACGAAAAAATTAGGGATACAATACTTGTGGACCAAAAAACTTATTGTAAAGGGGTTAACTATCAATGTTGGCCTAAAAATTATGTATATTAATTATGTTATCAATGTAATAAGTTTATGGTATCAATTTTGATTTTTTTTTTTGTGTAAGTAAACAATAAATCATTACAAGAGAGAATACCAGTACACAAACCCAGGGCTTATAAATCCTGAGTTGCTGACAATAAACGGGAAGCATCGCACATATGCTTTTGTGGAATAATGTTGTAAGTAAATGTAAAAAGTATATTTTTTTAATTTAATTATGCAGAAACAAAATGTTAATAAATGTAGATTAAATTGTTTAGGAAGTAAAAGACGTGTTATTTGTAAAGAGGTGTATTGTAGATGATCGCTATAGATATATTGATGAAAGGATAATTCCATACATTTGAAATTCAAGATTTTGTAGTGTGGCAAAAACAGGGATGATAAATATCGATTGCAAGTTTATAACTGCGCTTTTTGAGAGATGGAAACCAGAAACTCATACATTTCATTTACTATTGGGAAAGCTACAATTACATTGTAAGATGTAGGAATAATAACTGGCCTTCTAATAAATGGACGAGTATTTCTAACACCCGTAAATTTAAGTTTCATGAACAGTACCTCTTTGGCATGAATCGTGTCCCCTGCAGGTCGGGGCACCTTCATAAGGCCAGAAAGGGGCCTATTGGTCATAAAACTTTGATGAAACAGAAAATGGATAAAATGAAAGAATTTAAAAATTTGGCAGAATCAATAAAACATTTCGGGTCAAGAACTAGTGAATGGAGAGATAAAATGAGGTTGTGCCTAGACAGCCCCGAGATGTGCCCAAACGAACCCGAAAATACCATATCCTGAACCTCAAAAATTCCAATGAATATGATGAATGTAACGACCCGAAAATTTTGACTCTTGTGAATAGTACTTTTCGAGACAGGAGTAGCACTAAATGTACCGATGGATAGTATAAATATTAAGAGAATTTTAGGTAAAGTTTGAAGCCAATCCGAAGTCGTTTGGATGGTTAAAAATGCAAGTTAAGATTTTATGGCAGTGTCCTGTGAATAGTGCCATAGGCAAAGCCGAACCGTAAATAAAATAAGAAGTTGCTCAAAATAATCTAAAAATGTCACAACCCGATACTCAAAAATTTCGAGTAGTCCAATGGTTTTGGAATCGGAATTTTCTGAGATCGGAAAATATTTTTTCTGAATTTTTGGGACAGAAAATATATTAATTTTTTGGGTTTTTGTCGAAATTTTGGAACACGATTTTGAGAGGATTTAGAGATTGAATTTATCTAATTTTGGGGATAAGAATGGAGGAAAACCGACTTTCTTATCGATTATAACAATTTTTCGAAGAGAAGAAAAATTAATTTTTTTAACTATAAAAGGAAAATTTCTCCTCCTTCTACACACACCAAACAACACTCATTCCTTCTCCTTTTCTCCATTTGGCCAACCCATCTCCTCCTCCCTTCTCTTTTTGATTTCTTTCTCCATTTGTCAGATTCCTGTAGTAGCTGAGTTTAGGGATGTTTTCCCAGATGAGTTACCTGGTTTGCCACCAAAACGAGAGTTAGAGTTTGGCATTGAAGTAATGCCAGGTACAGTGCCAGTTTCTATAGCTCCATACAGGATGGCTCCTATAGAGTTGAAGGAGTTAAAGGTACAGTTGCAAAAGCTTTTGGACAAAGGGTTCGTTAGACCGAGTGTTTCACCATGGGGAGCACCGGTTCTCTTTATCAAAAAGAAAGATGGTTCCCTGAGACTTTGTGTGGATTATAGGCAATTGAACAAAGTCACTATCAAGAACAAGTATCCTTTACCACAGATC
>CANXYI011553015.1:0-34105 GCA_948208565.1 Hura crepitans | reverse complement strand
CCAAAAATAATATTTTTGATGCGAAGCAAAAATAAAGACATAGACAGAAATTAAAGAAAAATAAGCAGTCTCACAAAGGAAAAAAAATATGGCACAAATAATGTATCACATCTAATTGGTAGATGGACAAAATGGAAAAAGAGAAACTGAAAAATAGAAGAAAAATTCTCTAGAAAATTCTCTCTCCTAAAATTGATCAAGCCTGGCTTAAAATGACTCTATTGGTTTTTATGCATGACCCTTGAGGCATAAAATGGGCATTTTTGCCTTGAGAATAGCTGTTTTCAACACAATAATGGGTAAAATGGCTGTTTCCAGGGGCCAAACGCTTGTTTTGGGCAAAAATAGCTATTTTTTGAAGCAAAATAGCCGTTTTGGCCGTTCTAGGCCCAAATGGCCGTTCCGCACGTGAGAACACCCATTTTGGGCTAAACAACCCAAACGGCCATTTTTGAAGCCAAAATGGCTGTTTTGGGCCCAGAACGGGCACTCACGTGCGGGACGGCCGATTTTATGCCAAAATAGTCAAAACATCCATTTTGGCCGTTCTAGGCTCAAAAAGGCCGTTCCCCGCTGTTTTCTTCAAAACGGCTGTTTTCTCTTAGAAAACAGTTGTTTTCAACATTTTTTTAGAAAAAGGTTTTGAGATCTTCAGTTTGGACATAAAATATCCATTTTTGGGATTTTTGTCCTTTTCATCATCATTAGGCAAACTGAACCTAGGAGCCTTAGAGACCTAGTGTCTGCACGAACATAAACCTTATATCAATTCCATGCACAATAATATATCAACAATATCTCACATAAACCATAATCATACATTGACCATAGTTTATAATACACATACCTTGTATACAAGCTTTTCTCTATGTAAAATTCATTCTATTCTCTTTAATTTCCTTTCATCACTCTTTTCCACCATCAAACCTTGAAATCCTCAAACTTTTGTGACAATTTCCTCATATAAAATCATTAAAAATATGATTATACACAAAACCTCAACGTATAATTCCATAAATCTATTTCTTCACCTTAAATTATTTCATAAAAATTACTTGGTTTGAGATCAACTTACTTAATTTGGAGCGGAAAAAAACATTCATCTTTCTTCTCTTTCCGTCCTAAAACATTCAACCCTTTCCAACTAATTTAAGGTCGCTAAGGTGTTAAGCTAAAAGAGTGACCTTTCTTGTATATTATTTACTAATTATTTGTTAAAATGAAGGTGTAAAAATTGTCGAGATAGGGAAGAATGAAATTCAACCATAGAGAGGGAGAAGAGACATATATGGGCTGGAAACAACTGAGTATTTAATTATTATTTACATATTTATATGATGAATGTATTGTTGGGATTAAAGGATAATATTTACACATGGATGGCTAGATTAAATCTATGTGTATTTATTTTTTAATATCTTTTAATCATTTGCCATGTCAATAATTATTGATTACACTTGGATGGCTAGGATTTATCATGCCACTATTTTATCCAATGGCTAAAGACACTACATATATAAATATTCCACCATTTTTCCTTAAATATGTACATTTAATTGAATTTATTTCCCTAATTTCTTTTTTAATAGCTCCCATATTCAAAAAATTCCAACAATATGATTTTTAGGTTTCTAGGAATTTTTTACCATTAGGATGTGACACTTTTGAAATTTTCTAAGCACATTTTTTAATTTTTCCATTAAGCTCTGATTGATTTACTATTAACATTACACCGTAATCTAAATTTTATTTTTAATTTTTAACCTATTATATAACCTCAAAATGCTCTCCAATTTTCACTATAATGTATCTCATAATTAGTAATAATTTTTGGTCGGGTTAACTCCATTTTACTCGAGAACACTATTCACTGCTCGATTATCACTTTTCACTATGCCCGATCCTGAGCTTTGTTTTTCTCACATTTTCTCATCATTACAATGCCACGGGTCATATCCTTATTACTTTTATAGGACTCTCTCACCTTTCTAGCCATGCATAATGAAATTTTCATTTTACCCTTGGCTTTTCAACATAATTACCATTTTGCCCTTTGGTCAATTTTTGCTCCATTGTTCACACCAATCGGCTCTACTTGATTTGTATGTCTATTTCACTACTAACTTTTTCTTCTAATTTGTATTCTAACTTTATAAAAAATTGGACTAAAAGTTAGGGTGTGACAATCCTTCCCCTCTTAGAAAATTTCATCCTTAAAATTTCACTAGTAGGCTTTCCTTCTTTAATCTTTCATAAGAGCTACAAATACTCTTTTTATCTCAGTTTTACACTTATCTAAAACTATTCTCTTTATTCTAATATGTCCTCAATCATCATAATTTTTATCTTAAAGACTTTACTCATAATGGGGTTTCCTATCAACTTTCCCTTTGAATCAGGGAATATATGTATGAGTTATATTATTAGACTATGACTGTATATATGTAACGATGTATATTAATAATAATATTGATGGAACATGATAGCCAATGTTTTTGTGATAATGATTAGATGAGATCTTGCATAACCCAATCCCTATGTATTGTGGTAATGAGAATGGCCCTTGATATTGGAAAAAATTGTTAGGTACACTAGGATTATTAACTCCAATAATCTTGAATACTACTTCTTTACACTATGTTCATCTTTATCTTATTCCTTAACCCTTACTGATTCATTCTAATATATTCTTATAATCTTAAACCATTACGAAACTCTCAATTACATTCATAACATTCCCTTAATATTGTAAATAATTCTATTTTAAGTTATACATGTACTTCAAACTTTGCTCATATTACATATTTCCCTATGGTCCATATGACAACCCTTACACGATCCATCACTGAACTCAAATAAGAGATATCACATTGTCATCTCATCATCTTATTCAAACCCTTCCTTAATTATGTTGGTTAACTTTTATTACTATTTATTTAGGTTTACTTTTAGCCAATCAATTATGGATCATGTTTAATAAAAATTGACAGCATAATGGTTGTCTAGGGGAAAATAAAAAATGTAAACCTATAAAAGAACACTTCTATACTAGTTCCTATCCACATCTTATTATATTGGACCTTCTTGGTCCCTTAGAATACTTATATCATCATCATTACACAATTATCACATTCTCATATTCAAGCACACAGTATGCAAATCATGCACTCAATTTACTTCCATACTATAACCTATTTTAATATTTACAAACCATTGTATAATAAGTTTACATAACAAGACTCAGACCCTTTATATATATGAGTGTCACTACAAAATATTTAGCACAAAAGAAAAAAATATACCCATAAAAGGACTGGCTACTACATTACTTATTGAGGCTAGATTACAATTCAACTATCTTTTACTTGCTTATTATGAAATAGACATGCTAAGTATACACTCAGCGGTGAATTTAATGAAATATGCATTATGTCAAATTCACATGCATTATGCATTATGTAAGTATGTCACTTACACATAACTATCTTACCATTATTTTAGCTTACTACATATATGTTTAACTTACCTCACAACCATATTAAATCAAAATTACCATGTTATAAGTCATAGTTGAATTAATTTTACTCTTTCCTTTCTTACTATGATCTCACTTATAATATATTACAAACATATAGTTTCATATTAGATTACTTTGTTTATCTTTATCTTATGGCCTATACTCAAAAAATAACTCTTTTAAAATTGGATAATGGGATCTAATGCATCCAATGGCCTATATTTTAGTCCTCTATAGTGGCACCTACCATCATCCATTAGATAGTAGGGATAAGTTCTCAGGAACCTCCTAATACCAAAATGGTAAGGACAATCCTCTAGGACCTCCTAGCATTAGGATAGGAGGGATCAACCCTAATAAACCTTTTAATACCCCAAGACTAGTGGATAATAAGGATCAACCCAAATGAGCCTCCCAATATCAAGAAATAGGTAGATAGTAAGGATAAACCCTAATGGACCACCTAATATCCAAAGTTAAATCGAGAACCTCGATGGCTGCACCCTCTATGCCATAAAATTAGGCAATAATCCATATGGACCAAAGCCATTAGCAGCTGCTAACTCCCTAATTGACTAGTCAACCTATCCAGTAGGTGGTCTAGCTAATATAGGCCTGTCTCAATTATCATCCATTGTTTATTTAATTTAACCACCTTCTTATTTCTATTTTATATCTTACCATTTATTTTATGTCACATGAGTTACCTATAAATTTTTTTCTTAGCCATTACTTGGCATGTCAAAACATGTTCCTTCAACATTTTTTTATCATCTCCTTTATGTAATTATGATGCCATAGATCTTAATGATAGGTCTCACACATATTACCATAGTTCTATATCAAATGTTCTTATACCTTACCATGCCATTGTGCTCTCAACATTTACATACACTCCACTTATTATAAGTTCGTTGTCCCATTTACTATTACCCCTAACACTTAAGCTTATTCGAGCTTTAACCTCACTTTAGGTTATATACACACATTATGGAATTTCAATATATATTATTCAACCATGATACTTAAATTCACATACTCTTAAATTCATCCCAATTTTTCATGCTAACCACACTTACCACTCATTAATCACTCCATTTGCATGCAAGATACACTTAACCATACATACTTATATAAACACATTAAAGCCATACCACAATCACACACATGCACATTATTTTTCCAATTTCTCTATAGGCATTCATGCTCATTTTCATCCACTAATCTCATACATACCATTTTCATGCACAATTGCACACATATACATAAATTACATAACTTCCATTGTAACAACTCAAAAATTTAAAGTTTTTATGAATAGTACTTTCTTGGGATAAATAGTGCTTTGGAGACTTAAGGTGCACTAAAGTTATTGGATGGAAGTGTTAGTCATAAAACAATTTTGGGCAAAGTTTGATATCAATCGGAGTTCATTTGATGGGTTAAAAACACTAAGGAAGTTTTTACAGTAAAGTCTTATGAATAGTGACCAATGCAAAGCTAAAGTACAAATAATTTTCAAAGTTGCTTAGAAAATTTAGAAACTAATATGACCTGATAGTCAAAAATTCCATTGAGTCCAATGGTGTTAGAATCAAAATTTTTAAAGGTTAAAAAATATTTTATTTGAATTTTAGGAGGCATAAAATTAACATTTTAATATAGTTTCATTTGATTTTTGAGCCCTAATTTTTGAAATCTTTAGAGACCTAATTTATCTAATTTTAGGAAGTGGAATGAGAGAAAAAGGATTAAAAATGAGGGAGAAAGGAATTTTTGAAAGTATTAAAAATTAATTTTTCAACTAGTATAAATACTTTGAAATTTTTGACCTTTTGGTCAAAAACCAAAAATCACTCTTTTCCCATCTCACCAAAAACCTAATAGCCCCATTAGATAATTCTCCATTTTTCATCTTCTCCTTCTCATTATCCAAGCTTAAATCACCAAATTAATCATAGTAGACAAGTCTCCAAGTGTTTTAGACAGCACATTGGGTGGTATTTTAGAGAAAATGGAGGAATTTCTTAATTTTCAAGCTAGGTGAATAGTGCCAAATTTTCAATCGGGTAAGAATTTTGATAAACGAATATTTTTCCCTTGTTTAGTAGTTGCCCAAGAGTAAAAAAAATGCGATCTTTTGAATTTTTCAAATATCGCATGATTTTATACGATTTTTTTAAAATCAAATATGTAATGGGTAGTTACCAAAATAGAGTAAGGACGCGATAAGGGCAAGGCAAAGGTTTAGATGGTCCTCATATTCAAGCAAGCTAGGTATGTGTAATGGATTTAAATATTGCCATTAAAATATGCCTTAAATATTGCATAATGTATTTAATATATTGTATATGTGTATAAATGTATAGTTTGCTAAGAAAATGGAAAATATAGTAATGGAAATTATGAATTGATAAATGAATAAATGGTGATAGAGGAAAATGTGTATTATGTGTGTGTGTATAAGTGATCAAATGGCCTAGTGAGCATGGACGAGTGTTATTGCGATTACTGAATATAATTTATGTCATATTGTCATGAATTATTAGCATTTATAGCTATATGTGCATGGTATATGGTAGAAGGCTTTTTGGTGTAAAAATGTATATAAAGTGATAAGTATAATAAGATACTATAATATAGTATTTAAGAAAATATTTTGGATTTATATTTAGAAAATGGATTGAATTAACATGATGTTGTGTTATGAATAATATTATAAGTGTGTGTATCTGCTTGTAGTTAAATAAACATGTGAATAATGGTAAAGAATTTAGTTCATGAGGTATATATAATTAAGAGCAATTTATGTCTTAGTAAAAACAATGAACATATCTGAGTTGACACAAAATTATATAAGCTTGCAATTTATGGTATAGGCTTTGCAATGGCAAGAGATGACAATATAAGTGTCAATGTGTGAGTAAGAGCATAACCTGAAAAATACATGACATATGTAAATAATTACGACATTTGGTTTGGTGTCTATATGCCAAAATATGGAAAATAAAATTTTATTCTCGATATCAATAAATGTGTTATGATGTTATCAAATTAGAAATAAAATATTTAATTTAATTAATGATATAAAAATTTATGAAATATAGAATGGCCCATATGAGTAACAACTAGAGATGGATAAGTTAACTAATCAACTAGGGATAGATAGTAGCTGCTAGACACTTCAGTTTCAATTTTTGGTTACGGGTCAACTTATAGTCATACCCTAAATCTATATTTGAGTATATTGGATTTCTACATGGGTGCAGCCTCTGTTTAGGTCCCTCGAGGCCACTACACAGGTTTATATGAATGCAACCATTGTTCTGGTCCCTTGGGGTAATTGTACGGCTCTACGTTGGTGTAACACCCATTCAGGTAAAAAATGTGGACCACTGTACAATTTTAATCCCAATATCCATATATGTTATGTTCTCATAAATATGGGCGATGTATAAATAAGTATAAATATTTAAATTGTTAGAAATATAATACTTTTATTGACTTCCTAATTTTATTGGTATAAATATTATATGTAGTGAGCATAATGTTAATTATATTAAATTAGTGTAGTAATGCAATTACAAGTGTAATATAATGGTTTGTTTGAAATGAATATAATAGCATAAGTGTTGGCAAAATTTTGGGAGATTAAGTATGTTAAGGTTTATGTTATTTTTGCCATGTACACATATAACATGAAAATTGTTAAATACAATTTCTATTATGGTGATTAATATTAACATACATTTTTTTGGAAAAAAATATGTATATATGATTTATGCAATAATTATTTTAATTAAACCACTAAGCAATATTCCTAATGAATAATTTTGTTTGTGATGCACAAGTAAGAAAAATAATTGAGCCACGCCTCAGGATATCTACAGAAGTAAAGAAAAGACTTTATTTTTGGTAAATATTAAAGATGTATCGAATTTATGTAATGTATCGACAATAGGAGGCCACACTTTTATGTCGGTTGTGTATAGTTTTGAGCTTAAGCCAAAATATGTAGTAGTTATATTCTTGTAAATGGGTCTATAATCATAAATCTATAATTCTTTTAAGTTAAATTATGTATATTTGTTGTCTCTTCCTGAGGTTGAGACTGTGTGTTATTGAATGTTGGTTTAAAGTGATCAAAAGGATTATAGGGTTGTATAGATGTACATGAAGTATTGTTGAAATGTTTTTACAGGTTTAAAAATTTGGGATAATGCTTGGTACAGCCGTTATGCTATCGTAAATTTGGCACAAAGATTCCCAAATTAACTATTTAATTTGATTTTTAAAATGTTGATTCTTTTGGAAGTTCATTATTTTGACATTAAGATGTATATGTCCAAATGTGTTAAATAAGATATATGTTATGAGTTTAGATAGCAAGTTATGTGTTACACATCTTAGTTATGTTAGGTTATCGGACCGGGTAAGAGGTGTCACATTTTATGCTATTAAAGCTTAGTTTAGGCATTCCTAGGCAATATATGAGTGTTGTAGAGATCAATTTTATGCATAAAATAAATTATTGATACCGAGGCTTATCAATTGTTATTTTGCCTATAGTTAAGATAAGTACTTCATGTAAGGAAGAGAAAGGCTAGGCTTCTATGTCAGTGGGATAAGAGGCTAACAAAGTGGCATCCATATCTAATAGTACTACTAAGTAGGCATCATTAGTAGCTTAGGGTCTACCAACTTATGTATAAGAGATGTTGCAATTTATTGAGATAGGCTACAGCTGCTGCTCCACCTCTACTAGCTTCACAACAGTAAAAGTTACCTTTGGCTCTTCAAAAGACTTACCTAGAAGGACTGAATAGAATAGGAGATAAATATTCTAAAGGAAAAGGGGAGGTTGAACTAGTGATAGCCAAGTATTAGTTGGATCACACTAAAAAGAAAGTAGATGCGATGTACACTAGTAGAAAAAGTAATTTATGCCACCTCCTTATTATAAAAAGAGGCCTCAAAATGGTAGGATTATTTAATTAAGTATAAATTAGAGGATGAGTTGACGTGGGATTTCTTCTTTAAGGAATTCTACAAGAAGTATATACCTAAGGATTATTTGGATGATAGAAGATAACATCTCATAGACCTCGCACAAGAACATAAGTTAGTAGGGGAGTATGAGAAGGACTTCTCTATGCTTAGTTGCTATACGAAGGATACCATTACCATAGAAGTTGATAAGTGGAAATGGTTTGTGAATAGGTTACATGTTGATATTTAATCAATTGGTTTTTATTTATCGATGGACAGAGAAAATGTAAAAAGAGAAACGAGAATATTATTACAAGAAGAGAACTTTTAAACTAGGAGCATTAAGCTTTTTATAATAGTTAGGCAAGAGATTTAGAGGTTGTTAGCAATGGGCCACAATAATTTCAAAAGTAGGGTCAGTCTCTGAAGACAATTCAAGGGAAAAAGAATAAGGGTAAGATTGGATAGTAGTCACAAGCAGCGAGCACACCTATTTCCATAGCTAGAGGTAATCAAGTTCCCTAGTGTCTGACTTTCCATAGACAACTTAGGGGAGAATTTTAGTGGATAAAGTCAAGGACATGTTTTGAGTGTGGTTCACCAGATCATTATTACAAGGATTGCCCTAAGAGAGCTGAGGGTAGACATGAATTAGCATAAATTTTTACTCGATGTCAAAAAGAAGACTGAGGTGACAAGAGAGATAGGACACAAGAAGTTTAGAGGGAGAAAGCTAATTAGAGAGCACCTGCTTAATAGTATGCCATTAGGGCACAAGAGGAGGCTGATGAGCCAGATGTTATAGTGAGTACTTTTCATCTCTTCCACTCTTTTATTTTGGCTTTAATTGATCTTGGGTCTACACACTCTTTTGTTTGCACATCATGAGCTTGAGATTGGGACTTAGAGTTAGAATATATAGACTAAAATCTTAGTTCAACATGTCATAGTAAATAAAATTTATAAAAAGTGTCCTTTGACAGTTCAAAAATATTAGTTCCTGGCTAATCTCATTGAGCTGCCATTTGATGAGTTTGAGCTGATATTAGGCATGGATTGATTGTCTAAGTATCAGGCTACAATAGATTACAAGTTAAAGAGATTGACTCTTAAGGATGATGATAGGGCTGAGATTAAAGTTGTGGAAAAGAGGACAAATTTTTTCTCTAATGTTATCTCATCAATGATAGTGAGACACATATTGAGAAAAGGATGTCAATTTTTTCTTGCTCAATATTTTATGATACTCGTAGTGGAGAGATAGATAGTAGTATCATACCAATGGTGTTAAAGTTCATAGATATGTTTCCTAAAGAGTTGCCTAATTTACCACTAGAATGGGGACTCGAATTCAGCATAAAGGTATTACTTAGCACTACACTAGTATCTATAGCTCCATAAAAAATAGCTCCACCATAATTGAAAGAGTTGAAAATCTAGTTACAAGAATTACTTGATAAAGGCTTCATAAGGTCGACTATTTCTCCTTAGGGAGCACTTGTATTATTTGTGAAGAGGAAGGATGTTACTTTATGATTGTGTGTAGATTACAGATGGTTAAATAAGGTGACTATAAAAAACAAGTACCCATTGCCATAGATTGAAGACCTTTTTTACCAGTTTAAAGGTGTTGAAGTATTCTCCAAGATTGATTTGAGGATTGAATATTATCAGTTAAGGGTAAAGGAGTCTAATGTGGAGAAAATAGCTTTTAGAATGAGATATGGCTATTATGAGTTTTTGTAATGCTATTTGGGCTTATGAATGCTCCCGTGGCTTTTTATGGATTTGATGAATAGAGTTTTTAAATAGTATCTATAATAGTTTCTGGTTGTCTTTAATTATGATGTTTAGTGTATTCTAAGAATAGAAATGAGCATGAAATGCACTTGAAGACAATGTTACATATTTTGAGAGAGAATAAGCTCTATGCCAAACTCAGCAAATGTGAGTTTAGGCCTAGTGAGGTGTTATTCCTTAGACACATAGTTTCTACAGAAGGGATTTGGGTTGACCCTAGCAAGGTTTAGATAGTTATAGAGTGGAAGCCACTTTGGAATACCATAGAAATTTAGAGTTTTCTTGGGTTTGCTGGTTACTATAGATTATTTGTCAATAGCAGCACCTATGACACGTTTATTGTGAAAGGAGGTTAAGTTTGTCTAGGATGAAAACTATCAAGAATGTCTTGATAAGCCTAAGGTAATGTTAATAGAAGCACCTATCTTGTTTATCCAATTTCTAGGAAGGATTTCATTATTTACAGTGATGCCTCAAATAATGGGTTAGGGTGTGTTATGATGCAAGAAGGCAAGGTAATTGCCTATGCTTCTAGACAACTGAAACCACTTAAGAAAAACTACCTTACTCATGATTTGGAGTTAGTAGCAATAGTTTTTGCATTAAAGAATTAGAGACACTATCTTTACAAAGACAAGTGTTAAGTGTATATAGACCAAAAGATTTTGAAGTATCTTTTGTTACAGAAAAAGTTGAATTTGAGATAGAGACAATGGATAGAGTTGATTAAACATTATGACTATGTAATTGATTGTCATCTTGGAAAAGCCAATGTTATGGTAGATGTATTGAGCAAAGAATTCTTAGCAACCATGAAAGCTATGAATGTTAGATTTCAAGATATGTCTGATAGTGCTTTATTAGTAGAAATGCAAGTCAAGCCAAATTTGTTATAGTAAGTTAAAGATAAGTAAAAGGATGATCACAGGTTGGTAAGTGTGATAAGGGCCATCCAAAAGGGGAGGGCTATTAAATATGAGTTAAAGGATGATGAATGTTTGTATTACCATAAAAAATTTGTGTTCTAAATGCTAAAGAATTAAAGAAATAGTTTTAGATGAGGGTCACAATGCTCTTTATGCTATGCATTTAGGTAGCATAAAAATGTACCAAGACTTGAAGATGTCATATTGGCGGCTTGGTATAAAGAGATATATATTAGAATATGTTACCAAATGCCTCATTTGCCAATAGGTGAAGGTAGAAAATTAGGTTCCATTTAGGTTGTTACATTTTATAGCAATTCTAGAATGAAAATGGGATATGGTAACCACAGATTTTGTAGTTGGCTTGCCTATGACAGGAAACAAGAATGATTCAGTGTGGGTTATAGCAGATCATCTTACCAAGACAACTCTTTTCTTACTAATAAGGATGGATTACTCAATGGAAAAGGTTGTTGAATTAGTATATTGATGAAGTTGTTAGATTGCATAGAGTGCCATCTTCTATTATATCTAATCAGGACCCATGGTTTACTTTAAGGGTTTAGAAGAAACTTTATAATGCCTTGGGTACTTAATTAAGTTTCAACATGACGTGTCATCCTAAAAATGATAGATAGTCAGAAAGAGTCATTTAGGTAATCTTATGATACATGATTGATTTAATTTAGAAATATATGTATTATGTTGTGCTTATGTTAAAATGTCTTTGTTAGGTGCTAGAGGACATGCTACAGAGTTGTGCTATCAGGTTTAAAGGTAGTTAGGATAGATATCTATCATTGGTAGAGTTCACTTATAATAATAACCATTAAGCAAGTTTTAGAATGGCTCCTTAGGAGGCACTATATGGGAGAAAGTGTAAAACACCGTCAAGTTAGAGTGAGCTCAGTGAAACTAAGCTCATGGGACCAGATTTGATCAAGGATGCTGAGGAGAAGGTGAAGATTATCAGAGACAGATTAAAGGCAACTTCTGACATACATAAGTCTTATGTTGATCTCAAGAGGAAAGATGTTTAATTTGATGTAGGAGATAAAGTATTTCTAAAGGTTTCACTTTGGAAAATAATATTACATTTTGGCAAAAAAAGGAAGCTAAGTCTGAGGTTTATTGGGCCATAAGATGTGAAAAACAAGTGTGACAAATAGCTTACAAACTAGCATTGCCATCAGAATTTTAGTAGATCCATGATGTTTTCCATGTTGCTATGCTTAAAAAATATAGATATGATCCGACTCATGTCCTATCAGTGGATGAAGTTGAAGTTAGGCTAGATTTGTCCTTTGAGGAATAACCTATTAGAATCTAGGCTAGAGAGGTCAACAAGTTAAGAAACAAGATAGTTCCACTAGTGAAAGTTACTTGGAAGCATCATGGAATTTAAGAAGTAACTTAGGAGTTAGAAGCTCAGATGCACGAGCAATACCCATAATTATTTGAAATAGGTAATATTGAGGATGACATTTATTTTAAGAGGGGAAGTTAATGTAACAACCCAAAAATTTTCAAATTTTATGAAAAGTACTTTATAAGGCTAAATAGTGCTCCTAAGACTTAGGGTTTATTGAGGTAATTGGATGGAAGTATTAGTCATAAAATAATTTTGGGCAAAGTTTGAGATCAATCAGAGTTAATTTGATTGGTTTGAAATGCTAAGGAAGTTTTTATGGCAATTTCTTATGAATAGTGACTAAGGCAAAGCTAAACTGAAAATAATTTTCAAAGTTGCTTAGAAAATTCTAAAACCTATATAACCTAATACTCAAAAATTTTTAAAGGTTGGAAAGTACTTTATTTGAATTTCGGAATGCATAAAATTGACGTTTTAATTTGATTTCTTTTTATTTTTAAGCCTTAATTTTTGGAATATTTAGAGACCATATTTATCTAATTTTGAGAAGTGGAATGAGAGAAAAATTAATAAAAATGGGAGAGAAAGGAATTTTTTATGGTATTAAAAATTAATTTTTCAACTAGTATAAATACCTTGAAGTTTTTGACTTTTGTGTCAAAAGACCAAAAATCACTCTCCCGTCATCTCACTAAAAACTTTATAGCCCCCTTAAAGAGAATTCTCCATTTTCTCTTTCTCATTATCCAAGCTTAAATCACCAAATTGATCATAGCGGATAAGTCTCTAAGGCTTTTAGATACCATATTAGGCGATATTTAAGAGAAAAATGGTGGAATTTCCAAGTTTTAAGGTTAGGTGAATACTGCCTATTTTTCGATCAAGTAAGAATTTTGATAAACTAATATTTTTCCCTTATTTATTAGATGCCAAAGAGTTAAAAAATGTGGCTTTTTGAATTTTTTTGAATATCATATGATTTTATATGATTTTTATAAAATCAAATCTATAATAGGAAGTTACTAAAATGGAGCGAGAATGCGATAAAGGCAAGGCGAAGGTTTAGATTGTCCTCATAGGATTTTTCAAGCATGCTAGGTATGTGTAATTGATTTAAATATTGCAATTATAGCTTGCTTTAAATATTATATAATGTATTTAACATAGTGTATATATGTATAAATGTGTAATTTGCTATAAAAATGGAAAATATATTGATGCAATATAGTCATGGATATTGTGAATTGATAAATGAATAAATGGTGATAGAGGAAAATGTGTATTATTTTTGTATGTCTAAGTGGCCAAATGGCTTAGTGAGTATGGAAGAGTGTAATTCTAATTACTGAATATAATTTGTGTCATATTGTCATGAATTATTTGTATTTTTGGTTATATGCGCATGGTATATGGTAGAAGGCTTTTAGGTGTAAAAATGTATATAAAGTGATAAGTATGATAAGCTACCATAATATAATATTTAAAGAAATATTTTGGATTTATATTTATAAAATGGATTGAATTAACATAATGTTGTGTTACGAATAATATTATGAGTGTGTTTATATGCTTGTAATCGAATGAACAAGTGAATAATGGTAAATATTTAGTTCATAAGGTATATATAATTGAGAGCAATTATGGCTTGGTAAAAACAATGAACATATATGAGTTTATACAAAATTATATAATCCTACAATTTATGGTATGGGCTTTCCAATGGCATGAGATGACAATATAAATGTCAATTTGTGAGTAAGAGCTTAATCTAGAAAATACAAGGCATATGTAAATAATTATGAAATTTGGTTTGATGACTATATGCCAAAATGAGGGAAATAAAATTTTATTCCTCGTATTAATAAATATGTTATGGTGTTTCCAAATTAGAAATAAATTATTTAATTTAATTAATGATATAAAAATTATGAAACATAGAATGGCCCATATAAGTAACAACTTAGAGACAGATAGGTTAAATGGCTAATTATGGATAGATAGGAACTACTAGACACTTCATTGTTGATTTTTGGTTATGGGTCCATTTATAAACTAACCCTAAACCTATATTTGAGTATATTGGATTTCTATACGGGTGAAGTTGTCGTTTAGGTCCCTCAAGGCCACTACATGGGTTTACATAGGTGTAGCCATCATTCAGGTCCCATAGGGCCACTACACTAGTCTACACTAGTGTAGTAGCCATTCAAGTCCAAAATTTGGACCACTACACAATTTTTATATTGATATGCATTGGTGTTATGTTCTTATAAATATGGGTAGTGTATAAATAAGTATAAACATTTAAATTGTTTGAAATATAATACTTTTTTTGACTTCCTAATTTTATTAGTGTAAATATTATTTATACTGAGCATAAGGTTAATTATATTAAAAAGTTGTACTAATGTAATTACAAGTGTAATATAAGGGTTTGTTTATTTATGGTTCATATGTGAAATGAATATAATAGTATAAGTGTTGATATAATTTTGGGAGATTAAGTATGTTAAGGTTTATATTAATTTTGGCATATACACATATTACATGAAAATGGTTAAATATAATTTTTGTTATAGTGATTAATATTAACATACATTTTTGTTGGAATATAAATATGCCTATATGATTTATGTAATAATTATTTTGATTACATCACTAAGTAATACGCTTAGTACATCATTTTGTTTGAGATGCATAAGTAAGAAGAACAATTAAGCCACACCTCGGGATATCCACAAAAGCAAAGAGAAGACTTTGTTTTTGGTAAATATTAAAGACGCATCAAATTTATGTAATGTATAGACTATAGGAGTTTGCACTCTTATGTCTGTTATGTATATTTTTAAGCCTAAGCCAAAATATACAGTAGTTGTATTTTTGTAAATGGGTTTATAATCACAAATCTATAATGCTTTTAAGTTAAATTATGTATATTTGTTATCTCTTCCTGAGGTTGAGACTGTGTTATTGAATGCTTGTTTAGAGTGATCAGAAGGATCACAAGGTTGTGGAGATGTATAAGAAGTATTATTGAAGTGTTTTTATAGGTTTAAAAATTTGGGATAGTGCCTAGTACAATTGTTATGCTGCCAAAATTTCACCACGATGATTCCCAAATTGAATATGTAATTTGATTTTTGAAAAGTTGATTTTTTTAAAGTTCATTATTTTGACATTAAGATGTATATGTTTAAATGTGTTAAATAAGATATACATTATGAGTTTAGATAGCATGTTATGTGTTGCAAACCTCAGTCATGTCAGGCAAATGGACAGGGTAAGAGGTATCACATCTATACACGCACACACATACTTGAAATGTAAAATCACACAACATACAACACATTTTTCATTAAATTCACTTACATTAGACTCTATTACACTCTAATTATGCCTCTTAAGCTTTGTCTCTCCTTACCTCTAACAAATCCCTCTCTTCAGCTAGAAACATAATAGGTTTTTGACTTAAAAAATTCATAGAAGATTCTACATATATCAATACTAAAATATGATTACATATCTATCATTTACACCTTATATACTACCTAATAAAAATATGAAACCATAAAGAAAATCACTTACATAAAAAAGTGAGCACTATTCACCATGTGTTAGAATCTTTTAAAATAAGCAATTCATTGGCTTTTTCTCAGTGGAATCATATTCAAAAGATTGTGGAGGCCAATATAAAGGGTTCACCTTTTGAAAATCACTTGAAATTTAGGGTGAAATGAAGAAAATGAAAGAAAGGGGGAGAGACAAGAATGGCATCGACCATAAGGGGGAGAAGGTGGGTAGAAGATGATTCTCACACATCTGCCACCTTTTACACATCCCAACCTTTTATACTAGAAGCTTGGATGACCCAGATCAAACCATATGCTAATCTAAAGGTTCATATTAATTTTATTTAAGTTTTAAGCTTTAAAAATGCAAATAAAATGTTCAAGGAATCTAAAACTTTTTTTCAATGCTAGAAATTATAGAAATTCTCGATTAAGGGCTCCTAAAATCACGGTCCAAAAGCAAAAGGAAACCTAGTTAACTATTCACTCATGTATTTAAGTAATTCAGATAAAAAATGAATTGACTTCAAAAAATTCTGATTTCATTGCCATTAGACTCATTAGAATTTTTAACCTTATGATCAAGCTATTTTTGGCTTAATCCAAGCACATCTTAACCATTTCCTAGCTTGATGCAAAATTAAGTCATTATTCACTAGTTCTCGAGATGAAAAATTTTATTGCTTTAGTGGTTGGTTCTAATTACTTCATTTTCCATATTATTTTTGCCATTTTAGTTCAATGACTAATACCCCTATTAACCACCTCAATATGTCCTGGTTGCCCAAAAAATATTATTCATGTCTCGAGAAGTACTATTGATGAAATCGGCATTCTCAAGCTTTACAATTCCCTCCCCTCTTTAAGAAATTTTGTGTTCAAAATTTATATAGTGAGAATAGGTGTGTAACGCTCGTGTTTCGAGGCTCCGTGTCCATAGGGTCCGAGAAGTGCCCTTAGGGTATCTGGTCAATTGCACATGGATCGAGGTAGTGACACAGGTCATGAAACTTTAAAGGGCCTTAAAATGATGAAAAAGGAAAAATTTTAAAATTTAACAGAACTAATAATTCATTTCGAATTGAAAGCTACTCACTGGTGCAATAAAAAATTTTCGAGTCGGGATTGACTTGAAATGTGCCCGGATGGTCCCAAAAATAGTGGACCCTAAAGTTTAAAAATTACACTGTATCCACTAGTGAAAGAATTTTTTAAATTAGAGGTCATTTGCAAATTCTCAAAATTTTCAAGGTTGGCATGCAAATCAAGGTACTTTGAAAACTATCCTATCGATGGAATTTGGCCATGAAAATTTATAAGTAGGTAAAAGGGTTTAAAATATGAATATTAAAATAAATGGTGTAATTTTTTTAAGTCCGAGTGAATTACTATGAATTTTTGAAGTTTGCTACAAAAATTGAGATGGCTCGAGAAATTTCCAGACAACTTTGAAATGTTAAGATGGGGCCTACTTCATGCCAAGTGGAGATACAAGTTGCCAAGAGGCAAATGGCCTTTGACAAGTGGATTTCTACTTAGCCATGAACAAAATGCTTTCCTCCCCCATTTCTACTGGTGCCGACACCAGTTTTCCCCTTCTTTAGCCATAACTTTCTCCTCTAGCCATCAAATGGAGAGATTTTAATTGCTAAGAATTCTTCTTTGTGTTAGGCACCACAATAAATAAGAATTAAGCCAAAAAGAGTTGTCATTTGGGAGATAAGATTCAAACAAGTTGACTGGTTCAAACAGTCTAGAACCATGACCAAAAGGTAAGTCCATAGCTGTTTCTTTTCCTTTTATTAGGATTTTTTTATTGATTTTTGATGCTGGACCAAGGCTAACATCTGGGTGGTGATGTTTGTGAAGTGGTTGTGGCATAAGGATGACATTTAGGGGCCCACCTAAAAGGAGAGAAGTCACTATAGTGGCTAGAATTAAGGTTGGTAGCATAGGCATGATTGGAATAACAACTTCAAAGTGAAATTTAAGTGAACTTAAAGCCTTCTCTTCATGTACTAGGGTGCCTAAGATGTTGAATACTAATTTGAGGTGGTTGAAATGTTGAATTAGGAGTGATTTGCCTCTTTGGTAGTGTTGATTAAGTGGACACCTTATGAAATTAATAGTGGTGTTTCAAAGTGTTTGCAATGTTAGCCTTATATTCTTCCTGAATTTGATGTCTATTGTTGTTATGATGGAAAGTTTGCTACCTATGATGGAGATTTAGTAGTTGTTTGGCAAGCTAAGATGAGAACCATGGCAATTGGGTGTAGAAATCACTATGAGGGGTGACTTTTTGCCTACACCTGTAAGCTATTATTAGTGGTTCCTACGAATGTTATTTTGCACTTTAGTAATATTGGCTTCAAATGAGATATTTATGAGTATAAGTGTGTTCTTGTCATGTATCTATGATTGAATATTGATATCAACTAAAACAAATGGAATTTGAGTCCATTTTTCTCATAGTACCTAAGAGCATGTAATGGTGATATGGCTTGTAATGTAGCTTATAGAAATATTTAGTATATGCCTTAGGTTTGCTATCAAATTTGCTTATAATAATCATGAATTTAAATGTTGTACATGACATGTTGACAAGGCAAAATGTTAATTAAAAATGTGCCTTTAAAAGGGCTAAAATGTTAGATTAAAACATGTAGCTATGGCTTAAAATAAGTACCTAAAATATGCCATAATTGGCTAGGTGTGTTTTGAATAAGTATGTAAAGTGTATGTGGCATAAAAATAAGTGTTTGACTTAAAGTTTTAGGAAGGCAAGGAAAGTCTTAAGATAGGACAATGAAAATGATTTGAGAAAATGATTGTAATGTACCTCTAAACTATGCCTTAAGGGCTAAGGATTGTAAATAAACAGTGTGCCTATAATTGTGCCATTAGGACTAGATTTGAACTATGTATATGAATGGAATTTGTGCCAATATTTTGGCCATAGAATTAGCCCAGTTATAGTTGGCCTTCCACCCAAAAAAGTATTAAAAGAATCTTGAAAATTGAGTTAAATTTGGACTTAAATAGTCCTAAAAACTGACTTAAAAAGTGGTCAAAATGACCTGTAACTGTCCAGTTGACTAGTACCTAAACCAAAATTGCCATTAGATAGAAAGTATTACCTTTTTAAGTAAAAATGCCATGATCAATCATAATATATGATATTTTAATTTTGCCCATAATTAGACTTAAGTTTTCTCATGGAATTTTACTCGGTATAGCCAAAATGCGACTATACTAGTTTGATAAAAAATTAAAGTATGAGATAAAATTTTTAACTATTTATTTTTGAAACCTAAATATTATAAGAAGATTTTTAGCCAATAAAGGAATTTAATTTAAGCTACTTGGCCCATTAGTTAGACACGCATTGGATGGGTTAACCGGTCAACTTAGGGCTTTATAACTACTAGTTGTCTAATATTTAGACAGTCAATTTATTGGTGGCTAGAGAGGTTTATGGACTGATATCCATTATGTCACCCAATTATTGATGGCATTCATTAGTGGCTGGAGAGGTCTACAGATATATCTCTATTGTGTCACCCGTTATTGAGGATGATTATTTGTGGCTAGGGAGGCCCACGGGCTGATCTCTATTATGTCACACGGCTATTTTTATCTATGTCTAGGGAGGCTACAGCTGATCTTTATTATGGCACACATACTAGTGCAGCGGCGTAGGTCCAAAATTAGGACTATTACACCAGTTTATTATCCTTTTAGATCCAGTGTCTTAAAGTGCCGTCTTCCTAGTCAGGGTAGTGAAGTAAATTAAGTAATAAGCAGAATAATTAGTAAAGATAAAGTTTAAGCTTATTTGGATGACTTTTTGAGAGAAAGTAATAAAAAATATAGAAAAGGGTATTTTAGTCATTTTTCACAAATAAGCAAATAAAGTGATTTTTGTAAATGATACATGTTAAAAGTAATAATACTTACTCTACATAATTTATTTGAGTCAAAAATGCTATTTTTAAACTTGATAAATACCTTAGAGGTATTTTAGTAATTTGGCACCCTAGTGAATATTTAAGTTATTTAATGAAGTAAAATCATTGTTAAACTGCACAGGTATGTTAATGATATTATGCCATGATTAAAATGATTTAAGTTCACCAATGAGTATCTCATATACTCAGCATACCTATTTTGGTACACAGGTACATAACACCGGGAACTTGCCTTATAGAGCGTGACGATAGTGGTTTAAAGGATACATGTAAAGGAATTTGAAGTAATTATTTTAAAATTTCAATATCCATGTACCTAAGTGGGAATTGGGTAAAAATATGTATATAAGCTAGGGACATGTATTGTAATTAAGTAAATATATCTTCCTGATGTAAATAAAGTATCTTTATATGTTTTTTGGTCAATGTACGATTATATGTGATATTGATGCTGATATGAGTCTAAGGTTCTATATTTATGCATGTTTTCTTTGTTGCCTAAGGCCTAAGTTTAATGTATGCTTAGGTTGATGTTAGACTAAGAATGGGGGACCAAATGGGTTTAGGTGTTGTGAATTGCTTATAGAAATGTTAAACAGACTTGATAAAATGTTAGGATAGGACCCGGGCAACTGTTATGCTATTAAATTTTGAGGTGTGCCTGAGTGTTATTATAATTCCTCTAAAATGGCTAAACCCTATAATTACTAATCTAGATGGGGTATAGGAATGGACTAAAGTGATTTTGGAATTAGATAGAATGATCTAGTAAGGCATTAGTAAAAGTTAAACAAATGACCTTAGGGGAAATTTTAGGATAGGTGACTTAGCAAGAAGTGCACCACTTATTGGGTTTCTTCGAGAACCTAGTAAGGGGTGTCACAAAGTGTGGGTATTGTGGTTTCATCTGCTATTCACTTTCCTAGATGGCTACTTTGGTTTTATGGTGCCTCCATAGCATTTTTACCAATGATACTAATTTATTCCTTAGTTCCTTGATTTCTCTCACCAAAATCTACACCGGTTCCTCTTTATAGGTCAAGTCTTGCTATACCTTAATTTCTTTCATGGGTATCACATGAGAAGGGTTAGATTTGTATCACCTTAGCCTAAATACATGGAACACATCATGGATCTACTATAATTCTAGTGGCAAGGCTAATCAATAAGCTATCGATCCCACATGCTCTGTATCTCGTATGGACCGATAAATCTTAAGCTCAATTTGCCCTTTTTACCAAATTAAAGAATCTTTTTCCATAGCAACATTTTAAAGATTACTTTTTCATCAACTTCATAACTAATGTCTTTTTGTTTTATGTCGACATATGATTTTTATCAGTTTGTAAAAACTTTTAACCTTTCCTTAATAATTCTAACCTTCTCCTTAGCATTTCTGATCAAGTTAGGTCTATGACTTTATTCTCACCCACCTCGCTCTAACAAAGTGAAGTTCTGCATTTTCTATCATACAGTGCCTCATAAGGAGCCTTACCTAGCTTGGCCTAATGTCAATTATTGTAAGCAAATTTAGCTGAAGGTAAGTACTGATCCTAACTTCCCTTAAACTCTATGGCATAACTTCATAGCATATCTTCATATATCTATATAACTCACTCTGATTGTTTATTAGTATATGCGTGAAAAACTATACTAAAGGTAAGGTGCGTAACCAAGGCATCCTATAGTTTCCTCCAAAATCTAGAAGTGAATCTGGGGTTTTGATATGATATTATAGTGAGTGTACACTATGCAACCTCACAATTCCCTACATATATAGTTGTGCAAACTTCTTTAAAAAATAATCAATGCTAACTAGAATAAAATGGTGTTATTTTGGTTAATTTATTCATACTTACCCCATACATCATCATATTTACTTTTGGTCAGTGGCAGACCTATCATAAAGTCCATGGTAACCTTCTCCCTCTTACATTCAGAAATTGTTATGGGATGAAGCAATCTAGAAAGAATTTGATGAATGGCTTTCACTTACTGACATGTAAAGCAATAGGCTACATATTCAGTTACATCTCACTTCATTCTTGGCCACAAATAATATGGTTTCAAATCATAGTATGTTTTTATTCTCCCAGGGTGCATGGCATAAGGAGAATTATGTGCCTTCTCTAGGATCTATGTTCTAATTCCCTTTACATTAGGTGCACATTGTCTAACATCATAGCATAGATTGCCATCTACCTTGATTTCAAATTCTATGGTCTTTCCCTCTTTAATCTAACTCATTATCTCCATAAGGTGCTTATTTTGAATATATGCCCCTTTTACTTGTTACATCAAATTAGGTTTCACTTATAACCTAGCTAAGATTGCAGCATCCTCAATATACCTAAACCTAGCATTCATAAATTTCATAGTTGCTATGAACTTTCAACTCAAAGCATCAATTACCATATTGTCCTTTCCTAAATGGAAGTCAATCAGATATTCATAATCCTTTATCAGTTCCATTTATCTTCACTATCTCAAATTTAGCTCCTTTTGTGTGGCAAGGTATTTTAAACTCTTGCAATCAGTGTAAATGTAGCACTTTTCTCCATAGAGGTAATGTCTCCATATTTTTAATGTAAAAACAATGGCAGCTAATTCCAAGTCATGCATTGAGTGATTTCACTCATGTGGTTTCAATTTCCTTAAGGCATATGCTATAACCTTTTCATCTTGCATCAATACACAACCAAACCCATTGTGTTATATATCACTATAGATCACAAAATCCTTCCCCGACTTAGGTTGCATAAGGATGGGCACTTCAATCAACATAGTTTTTAGCTTATCAAAGCTTACCTCGCATTTATCATCCCATACAAATTTTACATCCTTCTGTAGCAATCATGTCATCGAGTTCATAATAATAGAGAAACCTTTCATAAATCTCTTATAATAACTAGCCAATACTAGGAAGCTTTGAATGTCTATCACGTTCTAGATAAGCTTTCATTCTAATACTGCCTTAACCTTGCTCGGGTCTACTCTGATACCCTCTATTAAAGTAATATGGCCTAAAAAGGCTATTTCATTTAACTGGAACTCACATTTACTCAACTTGGCATACAACTATTTTTCTTTCAAAGTCTGTACAACTAATCTCAGATGTTGTTCATGCTCTTAGCTAGTTTTGGAGTATACTAGGATGTCATCAATGAAAATGATGACAAATTGATCTATGTATAGGTTAAAGATTTAGTTGATTAAGTCTATAAAGGCTGCAAGAGCATTAGTAAACCCAAATTGTATCACCAAGAATTCCTAATACTTATACCGAGTACAGAAAGCAGTCTTTGGAATATCATACTCCTTGACCCTTAACTGATTGTATCCTAATCTCAAGTCAATTTTACAGAATACACTCGCACCTCTTAATTGATCAAAGAGGTCATAAATCCTTAGAAATGCATATTTAATTTTTAAAGTCACCTTATTCAATTACTGGTAATTAATGCACAGTCATAGTGACCTATTTTTTTTTTCACAAATAATATTGATACTCCCTAAGGTGAAGTACTTAGTTTAATAAAGCCTTTATCCACTAATTCCCATAGTTGCACCTTTAGTTATTTCAATTATGTAGGTGCCCTATGGTATGAGGTAATGGAAATTGGTTGTGACAGCCCCTACAAGATTCCTAAAGAAACCTAATAGGTGATACACTTCTCACTAGGTCACCTATCCTGAAATTGCTTTAGACTCGCATTCATTTAAAACTTACAGATTAATTACTATATGGGTAGATATTGCCTAGATTCTTTGTCTTTCACTTAAACACTATTGTTCAGGGTATGTTTAAGGTAAAAATCTATCTAATAGTCTATTATAGATTTCATGGAAAATTTGGGTAGCACAATGACTACTCAGGTGACATTTTGAAAATTTTCACTTGTGAAAAACACTTTTAATAACCTCAATTCCATCACTCGTCACCATCTAGACCCATCTAGTCCCTCAATATCATCAATATATCAAACACAAACATTCAAATATCATATAGGGTCTCAAGCCCAAAATCATGAAGATCAGATAGAAAGTAAACCATTTAGTTCAATAGGCCTGTGTTTATACATCACATATTTCACTAATAAATTATAGACATTAGAAGCTCTTAAGCTAGCTAAACCCATAACCTACAATATTTACATGAGTGCCTACTAAAACCATTAAAATACAAGATCTTATACCATTCAATTCCTTTACTACTACACTGCATAAAACTTGAGGCTAAACTGCTACTTGCGGTTACTTGTGCACCAAAACACTGGTACATTGAGTATAAAACTCAGTGGTGAATTTGAAATAATAAAAACATGTCAATACAAATAGACATATGACTTAGACGTGCCATGGATGCATGAATGGACAATATAATATCCATGTTACAAAAGAATATTATTTTATTAACTAGTCTTATGATTCAATTATTTACATTTATGCCGTTCTAGAATGTCATTAATTATTGTGTTACTATTATCTGTCATTAGGTAAAATATTCATTTTCTTTAAATAGTCTTAACTAGGTAGACTACACTTTCAGACACTAGACTAAGAGGGAACTCAAACTATATAGTGGTCCTGCATTTTTGACCTTGGGCTCCGCACCAGCCCTATTGCTGTGGCCCATTTTGTAGACCCCGATAGCTGCACCGGCCTATTCTGATAAATAGACAAATATAAATATAAATATCATCATATCATCATGTCATATTAATCACATCATAGTGCAGTGCCCCATCTTATGGACCTCAACTGCTGCACCAGCCTACTCGGATAAACAAACAGTAATATCAATAACATAGTGTAGTGGCCTATCTTATTTATCTCAACCACTACAATGACTTAGTCTGATAAATAGGCAATAATATCAACATCATAGTGCAATAATCCATCTTATGGACCTCGGCTACTACACTGACCTGGTCTGATAAACAAACAAATATCTAGTAGCTGCTAATTGCTAGTTAATCGATCAACCCATCCAATGGGTGTCCAACTAATAGGCCAACTATCTTTTAGTTGTGTCTATTTTATAATTGATCACCATTTTAAATTATTTATGATTTATTAATAGATAGTTATTATATATTTACCACAGTAAAATTTTAGCTAGACAGTTATAGGTCCATTTTTATTATCAAACAATTATTGGTCAATTACCATTTTCCTTAGGCATTTTCTCATGCCATTTCAAGCCACATTAAAATGCCAACCTAGGCCATAAATACTTTCATTCCATTTAGTCTAATAAGGAAGCAACAATGGCCTCACATTGCCATTAAAATCAAGTATACAAAGTGTCCACATTTCATGTCCTATTTCATGGCATTATAGGTCACTTTTATTCATGCTTTATAAGCCATTTCTCACCCCATTCCTTAACCCCTTTTTCTTACATTAATTTACTATATCCCATGCCATATCTCCACGTATGATTACACATTTTCCATGCCAATTCCATGTCAGACATCACATGCTCTTGATGTCATGCCTTTTATGCACATCACATATCATGACATACCATACTTACCAAACCTACCATGGCATACATACCATATAGCCTTTGCTTGTCCACAATCATACACATGCATTTTTTATATTTCATCCCACACATATGTCATATACCATAATCCTAGCATGTAAACACATCCACACTTGATGTACCATGCATGCCATGCTATGACACACCTTACACATGCCTCAGCCATACATGGCACGCCATGACACACCACACACATGCCTGGACCATACTATGATCACCCATTTACATACATTTTCTCATCAAATTCACTACCCATGCATATGTTCCTATGCCAAACACATTAATTCTCATAATTTGCACCATGATTCACATGCCACACACACTAAATACATGTCATACATATAATTTACATGCTATATCACATCCAAATACCTTTTAGCTAGATTGAATTCATGACCATACATAATAATTCCTATCTTACACATACCACATACACCATTTCCATACCAAGGCACATTACATACCTCTTGACCATATTAAGTTCCTCACCATACATGTTTATTTCTCCCTAAATCAACATACCAATCATCAATATCATATACAATTAACATTAAACTTGGCTTATATCACTATTTTATACACCATTCTTAATTAATTTATGACTTTGGTACATAAATTCATGACAAATCACATTCAAAATCAATATAGCTTGCCTTTATTCAATCAAATTCACATACTTATGCACACTTCAAGGCTTTTCCCACACTTTAGAATAGTTAATTCCTTGGTTGAACATCATTCCCTCTATGGCCTACATATACACCCATCTAGCTTAAAAAAATAATGAAAAATCTTACACGCACCAAAGTAAAAATCTAAAAGCATAGGTAGCCTTAGAATGATGAAATCCCCTTAGAAATAAAAACAAAAAGAAATAACACACTTACACTAAGTATTGAAATTCTTGCCACCCTTTATATACATTAGGCCTTTGGTGAATTTTCTTGGCTTTTATGATTGCCTATGGTGTCCAAAGCCTTAAATGACTAATTTTTACCTAATTAATATGATTTTTTTATGGAATTATTAGTGGGAATAGAGCTTGAATTGAATAAAAAAAAGAGGTCATAAAGCGAAGAACGCGTCGGCAATGGAAGAGGTAGGAGGAAGGAAGATAAGTGGGTAAAAGGCTGAGGTGGTAATAGAAGTCCATGTGTCCATGGAATAGCTAGTTATAGTGGTGAGTGGGTGCCTCGGGTGGTGACACGTGGCACCCGAGCACCCTAAAAATGCTTGATTTTTGTTGTAACTTAAGATAATTTTTAAAATTCACTCGAACCTCAAAAAAATCATTACATTTGATCTAAAAATCCTTGATTTGGCCTATTTAGCACCTTGTATAATTTAGCAATAAAATTCCATTAGCAAGTTAGTTAACTAATTCCTTAAAAAATCTAGAAAACCAGGAAATTCTGAAAAATTACCAAACAACCTCAAAAATTAAAATTCCTTCACCAATGGTCTAAATGGAATACTTAACCTTTAGGGTATGTTATTTTTAGGTTTATTTGAGCACATCCCAAGTTATTCCTAGCCTAACTCCATCTGAGCTTACAACCCACTAGATTATGGCCTAAATAATTTATTCATTTTGCTAAATTGTTAAATTAAGTCTTTTTATCTTTTTATGGCCAGTCAAAGCTCATGCCTAGTGCACTACTTCTTGGCCTTTATAGAGGTGAACTAGCACTCCGTGCACCATTTTTGAGCCTCAGGGAGTGGGGGGTACTATTCACAAAGCCTCAACTTATGAGCATCACATTGGTGTTGTACTAAGATGGAATTCAATTTTGAAGTCGAGCTCATGCTTTAGTGGTAGTCCTATTAGCTTATTTTAGAATTTTGATACAATTAGTATCTAGTTGTGGCTTAACTCTGACTTATTAGCATCAATCACATGGGCCAAGTATGCTTCACATCCTTTTTGGATCAACCGCCTTATCGTTGCTACTAAAATGACATTAGGGAGAGAATTTCATTCACTAACCACTATCATCTCATTCTTATTGGCCGTCTCAAGTCTAAGTTCTTTCTATTTACAATCTACCATAGCTTGGTGTTTAGAAAACCAATCCATGACTTGGATATTATCAAATTCATTAAATGGAAGCTTGATAAGGTCTATTAGAAATACATAATCCTAAACCACTAAAGGACAATCTCTATATATTCTATTATCTATCACATGTCCAATTGGATTGCTAACTATGATATCTATATCATGGGTTCAGGTTCTAAACCTTTATCCCATGCTCGTGTAATGCAAATGTATAAGTAATTAGATCCTAGGTCTATCAATGCTAAAATAGATAGATTAAATAGAAAGAAAGTACCAACAGTGACATTAACTACCTCAACTTCCTCTCTTGCTCTAATGGCATACTACTGTGTGAGTTCTCTAGCCTCTAATCTCATCCTTTAACTTGTGCCAGTCTTATCATTCTTCTCTCCCTTGAGACTTTGCTAGGTGCTAGTAAGGAGGCTTGAAATTGAGTGGCTTTAGGTTAGTTTTTAAGGTAGTCCCTCTAATAATACTCTTCGGACCCACATATGAAGCACTCCCATTACCTAATCTACCAAAAAACTCCTTAGTGTCTTCTATTACAAGTCCCGTACACTAGGGGTGCACTCTTAGTTGTAGGCAAAGGTGCACTGGTGGCCTAGGTCTAAACTAGGATCCTTAACCTATCCTTTGTGTCTGGCTCTACTTATGGGTCTACTGTAGGGCTTGGTTGCCCTTTTATTTCTTACTTGCATCTAAGGCTAAGCTGGCTTGCCTTGAGTTAAAGGGTATGTTCTTTTGAAAACTCTCCCTGCTCTTATTCAATATCTCCTCTATAGCAAATGTTATTGACACCAAAGAGGCGAACTCTTTGATATTCAAAGTAGCAATTTACATCATGATCTCTACATTGAGGCCTTTTTTAAACATTTTATATCACTCTTATTTAGTAGGAATGAATTCCTCTACATATATAGTTAGGGAGGAGAAGTCCTTCTCATACTCAAATATGGATCTTTATTCATGCTTTAGGTATAGGAATTCCTGGCTTTTCTTGTCTAATACTTCTCTAAAATATATCTCTTTTTAAACTCCTAGAGGAGAAATTCTTAGGTTATATCTATTGTAGCTTTTTGTTTTGCTATGGTTTCCCACTAGTGGAATGCTTCCTTTTGTTGGAAAGAGGTGGCACATATCAGATTCTCCTTTTGAATGAATTGCAACTGCTGCAAAATTCTAACTATCCACTTTAGCTAATACTTAGCCCTGTCTGTATCATCTTCTATTGTTCCTATAAAATACATTGCCCCCATCTTTTTTACCCTTTTTAGATAGGTTTTATATATTGCCACGGTCTATGTAAGCTATATTAGGCTATTAGTGGTAGTGGTGGAGCAACTGTAATGGTGGTCTATCTTAGGAAGTTAATAATCTACTACAACAATGCATGTAGAGCTTGTGTCTATACCAAACTTGTGGGCTCATATATAGTCATTAGTGCATGAATGGCCACCTCTTCTATTTCACCTAGTAGGGTATGCTCACTCATCTTAAAGTACTACAAAAGAAAAGATTATTAGCCTTAAGTAGTGTAACTTCACTTGACATAAAACCCTAATCATGTAGCACTCATGTATCCTATGTTGAGTAATGCCTAAACCCGCTCTAATACAACCTAATGTGACACCCCTTACCTAATCCACCATAGGACCCGAATAAGAGATGTCATGTTATAATCTCATCATCTTATTAGAACCTTTCCTTAATTATGTTTGTTAACATTTATTACAATTTATTTAGGTTTACTTTTAGCTAATCAGTTACGGATTATGTTTAATAAAATTTTGGCAGCATAATGACTATTAGGGAGAAAAATAAAAAATTTAAAACTGTAAAAGAACACTTCTATAGTAGTTCCCATCCATATCTAATCACATTGTAGCTTTTTTATCCCCCAAAATACTTATATCATCATCATTACACAATCATCATACACTTAGATTCAAGCATATAGTATGTAAATCACGCATTCAACTTTCATCCACACTATAACATGTTTTAATATTTATAAACAATTGTATAATAGGTTTACATAACTCGACTCAAACCCTTAGTGGACTGGCTACTACATTACTTGCTGTGGTTGGATTCTAAGTCTACTATCTCTTACCTGTGTATTGAGTAATCGACACACTGAGTACACACTTAGTGGTGAATTTAATGAAATATCCATTATATTGAATTCACATGCATTATGCATTATGAAAGTATGTCACTCACACATAATTGTCGTACCATTATTTTATCTTACTGGTTACATATTTAACTTACCTCAAAACCATATTAAATCTAAGTTACCATGTTATAAGTTGTAGTTGAATTAATTTTACTCATGCCTTTTTTACTATGGTTTCACTTATAATATATTACAAACATATAGTTACATATCATATTACTATTTTTATCTTTATCTTATGTCTTATACTCAAAAGACAACACTTTTAACACTAGATAACGGGATCCAATACATGCAATGGTCCACTTTCTAGACCATGATAACTATAGTCACTATCATCCATCCAATAGTAGGGATTGGTTATCAGAAACCTCTTAATACTAGAATGGTAAGGACAATCCTTCTAAACCTCCTAACATTGGGATAGCAGGGATTAGCCTAATAGACCTCATAACACCTTAAGATAGGTAGATAGTAAGGATCAACCCTAATGGCCAAAAATAAGTAGATAGTAGGGATTAGCCTTAATGGACCTCCCAATATCCAAAGTATGTAGTGTTCATATCCAAAACCTCAATAGTTACACTCGTCATGCCATACAATCAGGCAATGATCCATATAGACCAAAGCCACTAGTAGCTGCTAACTCCTTAGTTAATCGATGAACCTATCTAGTAGGCGGTCTACCTAATATAGGCTAGTCGTGGTTATAACCCATTATTAATTTAATTCAATAACATTTTTATTTCTATTCTATATCTTACCATTCATTCTACGAAACATAAGTTACCTATGCACATTTTGCTTAGCCATTACTTGGCATGTCAAAACATGTTCTATCAACATTTTGTTTTATCATCTTCTTCATGTAATTATCATACCATAAATCCTAAAGATAGTCTCCCACACATTACCATAGTTTCATGTCAGATGTTCTCATATATCACCATGCCATTATGCTCTTAATATTCACATACACTCTAGTTATTATCAGTCCTATATCCCATTTACTATTACCTCCCACATTTAAGCTTACTCAAGCTATAACCTCACTTTAAGTCATATACATACCTTATAAAATTTTAATGTATATCATTCAATTATGATACTTAAAGGCACATACACTTAAATTCATCCTAATTTTTCTTATTGACCATGCTTACCATTTAATAATCACTATATTTGTACATAACATGCACTTCACCACACAAGCACATACATGTATATCAAAGCCATACCATTCAGCCATACCATAATCACACACATGCATATTATTTTTCCACTCTTTTTTTCTGGCATTCATGCTCATTTTCATCCACTCATCTCACACACACCATTGTCATGCACAATTGCATAAATACATAAAAATTACACCACTTCCATACACACACACATACTTGAAATATACAAGCACATAACACACAACACATTTTTTAGTAAATTCACTTATAGTGGACTTTAAAACACTCTAATTATGCCTCTCAAGCAATGTCTTTCATTTCCTCTAATAAATCTCTCTTTTTAGCGACAAATATAATAGGTTTTTGACTTAGAAAATTTTACATATATCCAAATTCAAATTTGATTACATATCTATCATCTACACCTTAAATACTACCTAATAAAAATATGAAACCTTAAAGAAAATGACTTACACATAATGTGAGCACTATTCACCAAGTATTAGAATCTCTCAAATTAAGCAATTCCTTAGCTTTTTTTAGTATAATTGTATTCAAGAGACTATAGAGGCCAAAATAGGGGGATCATTTTTTTGAAAATCACTTGAATTTAAGGTGAAATGAAGAAAATGAAATAGAGTGGGAGAGAGAAGAATGACATTGACCATATGTGGGAAAAGGGAGGTAAAAGATGATTCTAACACATGTGCCACCTCTCACACATGCTAACCTTTTATATTAAGAGATTGGATGACCTAGATAGCACCACATGTTGATTCAATAATCCAAATTAATTTTATTTAATTTTTAAGAATAAAAAATGCAAATTAAAATTTCAAGGTCTCTAAATTTATTTCTTTCAATGCCAAAAGAACAAAATTTCTTAATTAAGGGACCTCTAAAACCTCGGGTCCAAAAGCCATGCAAAACTTGATTAATTATGCACTTGCATATTTAAGAAATTCAGATAAAATACTAATTGACCTTTAAAAAAATTTGATTCAACCACCATTAGACTCATTGGAATTTTTAACCTTAAGGTCAGGTTATTTTTGAGTCAGTCCGAGCACATCTCAACCATTTCCTAGCTTGATGTAAACTTAAGTCACTATTCACTAGTTCTTGACATGAAAATTTTTATTGGTATAGTGGCTAGTGCTAATTACTTTATTTTTTTTATTATTTTGCCCATCTTAGTTCTATGATTGGTACTACCCCTTGGCTAGCTCTATATGTGTCGGCTGTTGAAAAACATTATCCATGCCTCAAGAAGTACTATTCATGAAATCGGGCTTCTCAAGCATTATAATCCATATATTTTCTAAGTCCTTTTCTACATCTCTTTTGTTTTCCTTTTATTTATATTCTATATATTTTATCCCTTAAAAAATCCATTCAATAATAATATCTATTATTTGTTTTTAACTACTTTAGTAAGTTTCTAATTTCAATTTGTTCTCTCTTCTTTTTCATCTATCTCTATTAGCAATCATCAACTCATAAGCTTTTATGTTTACTTATAGGTCTTTAATTATTATAGGCATCTAACAAATACCTATTTCTTCATAATATTTCAAGATTGATGAGTGAGCAGATCTTTGTCGTTGTCCCAATAACTTAGTCATGATGTAATGCCCATGTATACATATGTATTTCAAACATATGCAATCATTTTACTCTTAAAAATGCCTAAACTTGCTCTAATACCACTAAATGTTACACCTTTATACCCAATCAATAGCCAGTTTAGATATAAGATGTCACATGCCTAATTTGACTACTATTCTTTATTCTCTCTCTTTATATTCTTTATTTAACTATCTTAATTTACATGCTAATTTAGGGCTTTTTTAAGTACTTTACTTATTACTTTCATCGAACTACATATGCATGGCTATAATAATTCAAATGTTATTAAAAGCTAGTTCAAATTATCACTTATCTATCATATCATTTGTATCCCTATTTATTTACCATAGTGTAACCATGCTAAATTTAACTCACACTTTATTAATAAAATTCCTTGTATGTATCACATTCAAACATTATTTATATGAACAAATTATTAATTTTATTTAAGCTTAAGCCACTCTCCAATATTAATGTTAGTACTTTCCTTGGTTATTAATAAGATAATCTAGCATTACTATTTTTGAGTATACATTCTACATAATTACTTGTATCAGACATGCTAACCACAATAGAACACTTACAATAGATATACTTAACAAATTATTAACTTATGACTCCCGTCATATGCTAGGGCGTGATCTGCTGCCTTGCTCGCCTTAATTAAACCTATGCATTAGCAAAAGCCAATACAGTGAGCAAAATTGCTTAGTGGTGTATTCTAAAATCATGAAAGCTTTAATTAAACCCATACATTAGCAAAAGCCAATGTGCTGAGCAAAGTTGCTTAGTTGTGTACTTTAAAATCAAGAAAATTGTGTTTCATTTTACTGTTAAGTCTAGTATTCATATTTTAACTAAATTCTATAGTTTTATGCATGTTTTTTTTTAAACTCATATTCATGATGTGCATAAATAGCATTTTCCTTCGACTACTATTGCTCTAAACCTTTTTACCTTACTTTATCTCACTCTTTTGTTATAATTAATAGTCTTTAATCCTTATTCTATTCACTATTTTAGTTTGCAAAATGTTTTATAATTTCTCACTATTTTGTACCACACTTTTTTGTCATGTAGCTTATAACTAGTGTTCTTAACTTTTAGAGACCCTAATGAGATTATACATAATAATTCACTATTTTCATATGCTTATTTTTAAGTTCCCTATTTATATAGTTAATATGAAATAATATGATGTAATATAGTTACATATAATTAATTTAGGGTCACTACCTACAATTTATCACAATAATATTCATTTTCCAACTCTGTATCACATGTATTCAATTATCTTTAAATCATTTCTGTATTTTTAGTTTAGATATTACTTCTCCTGGCCCACACTGGATAGACTCAATTCCA
>CANXYI011552981.1:0-11764 GCA_948208565.1 Hura crepitans | reverse complement strand
AATGAGTGTTTAGGTAACATGAAAACTGGAGTCTAGTGTGAGATAGTTTTTAAAGAAGAAAGTGGGAGAGAAAAAGAACATCAAGATTGAGTTTAAGAGAAAAGTCACTATTAGGGAGTGTAATAGGACCTCTAGTGTTTGGGATAATTCTAGCTTAGAATTTAAAGAGGTAGTAAGTGTTGTTATGGGTATGAGAAAGTTAAGGTTGTGACCCAAAATAGTCACTTAGTACCAAAAGTACCACCCAAGGACAAAGGGAAGACTCCTAAGGTTAAGGAATCACTTGAAAAAGATACATTAGTCAGGTAACTAAAAGAACCCTAGCTCAAGTGTCTATTGGGGATTTACTTATGAGCTCTCAAGAATATTGCCATAAGATAGCCTAAGCTTTATCTAACCCTTGAGTACATGCTTTTACCATGCCCTCAAGAGATTTTAGAGGTTTTACAAGAAAAGAAGAAAGAGGTTGTTTCTTTTGATAATCATGAGCTTCCTATTGAGGGAAGAAGCTATAACTAGCCTTTGTTCATAGAGTTGAGGTGAATAGGAAAAAGACATCATGTTGCATAGTGGACAATGGCTTTTTTCTAAATGTTTTCCCACTCAAGATATTGGCTAGCTTAGGAATGAAAGAAATTGATCTGACTCCATCAGAGTTGGAAATTCGTGCTTGTGACAATAGCACCAGAAGGCCAAAAAACACTTTTATAGCTGAAGTCAAGGTTGGGCTGATTGTGGATAGTGCCATATACTTGAGAGCTTTGCTTTGTTATTAGGAAGGCTATAGTTCCATAAGTTAGGATGCATATCATCTACCTTGCACCAGATGATCAAGTTTCCTTATAAGGGGGATATAATCACCATTAGAGCATCAATGGATAACATTATAGCTGCTCTTAAGATTGCTAACCAACCATTGATAAGGTTCTATGTGGCATGATATAACATTAATGATTAGTAAGTCCTACAATTTCTAGGATCATGAAAAAATGGGATTACCTCCCTAGTGTTAATTTTAGTAAGAGTCTGCAGGGTCCATCATCTATCTTAAAGATTAAAGGTTAATCTTATTAGTTGAAGAAGGGATTAATTTATGATAAGAAAAGGGCATCAAGTTTTATAAAGAAGTATGATGTACATGTTCCTCTTGATTACTACTTTGTGAAAAGGAATCTTAAAGGCATTTACTGTGGTGAGGAAGAAGTTTTTTGAGATGAAAAACCTAATAAAGCCAAGATTCCACATTTTCAATAATGTTTTCGACAGGAAAACCATGGCCATCATTAAGACTGAAGAAGATGGAATGGATGAATTGGTAGCTTACTTAAACAAACTGGGACTTGAAGAAGAATTCATTGAAGAGCTTTATTCTAAAAGTCTAATTAATGAAGCCATGAAGATTGAGCCTATGGAAGTACAAGATGAATTTACTAAGATAAAAGTTAAAGAGAAACTAGAGGGTGGAGTAAAGAGAAAGATGATGTTGTTATTGAACTTTTGATGATCTTTTTGCTTGTAATAATGATGACAAACTTTTTGTAACTGACCTTGTAGAGGCTGATGACCTCTTTAATTTTAAGATTAATGACATGTCTAATGGTTTTGCTTACTTGTGTGATATCATGCTAGATGGCATATGGCATCATAACCATGCACATATATTTGACATTGAATTAATTAAAATTGAATCTTTTAATATTTAAAAATAAACCTAAAAATATTTTAATTGCATCTAACATTACTCCTGAGGAGAGAGAAAGATTTGAGAGATTAATAATAAAATATAAATAAGTGTTTGCATGGACTTATTAAGATATGCTTATATAAATAGATTGGTAGCGGAGCATGCCATACACTTAAGAAGGTGTTAAGGTGGTGAAATAGAAATTGTGGCATATGAGACTAGAATAGGATAAAAAGATCAAATAAAAGTTCATAATTAGATTGAGGCTAAGTTCTTAAACCATGTTATAAAGTCCTTGGTATGTAATCACAGGGTAGAGGAAATCATGAAGTGTTCATGATGTGAGATTTTTATTGCATGAAAATGTGATATACCTAAATATCCTTGTTCATAGTATTAACATGATAGGACATTGTTAATGCTAAAAGATTAGCACATGTTATACTTCTTGATTAGATCAAGCAGTAGTTCTCACAAGCTGTAAGCATAGAGATGCTTAGAGTTAACAAGTGGATATTTACTTGGGAAGTAAGTACATTGGAGACCTACCATGAGATCTTCACATGGATGCTTAATCTATGTTCGTGAAAGTATCTCATCATATCAGTGGTGCAATTATCCTTAGACTTGATATCACTAACTATATTAAATATGGAGTGACATACTTTGACTCCAAAACTTTTACTTCGAGTAAGAAGTATACTTAGTGAGATGCTTAGGTATGGCATAACATATTTGAAGATAGGGTAGTAATCAATAAAGTATTCACCACTCTAGATTATAGTGGGGAGTTTATCTTATAGTTTTGATAAGTAACCTATATGCAAGAATCTTTAGCCAGAGCAAAGTGCTATGTGTGAAAGGGATTCACTAAGGGCATGGAAAGGTTAAGTCATGATGTATGGATAAATGCCTCCCTTGACTTGTATGCAAGTGATATATCAATTAGTGAATTAATATTGATTTAATAAAATTGAATCTGTAGAGTCCCAATTGGACTAGAACTCTAATTCACTATATATTGCCAAGCTATTTTGGAAACCCATAGGGTCACACACATAAAAGGAGTTTGAGGAAGATTCAATGAGATTGAATTTTCCAATAATATGAGATATCATTGGAAGATAAATTAAGAAGAAGAAATGAGCAAATGGGCTTGGGGCCCATTTGCAAATGAAAAGTCCATAAAATTAGGGTTTTTGGACTTGGGCCTTATTGAGTCTAAACTTTTAATTATTCTTGCATCTAATTTTTTATGGGATTTTAAAAGGTTTAAAAGGCCTTAAATTAGAGTAATTATTAATCCAAAATGGGGCCTAGGAGAGACATATAAGATTAAGTAACGTGGGGCCAAAGGAGATTATGCATAAGCCTATTAAAAAGCTTATGTGTATAGGACAGTGAATGGCCCAATTGTTGGGCCATTCTAGTCTAACTTAGGGCAGATATTAAGTGTTAAAATTTAACCTAAATAAGGATAATTTATTATATAAATAATCATTTTTGCAGCAGCCACTATAAGAAGAAATTTTGACAAAGAATTCTACATAAAATAATTAAACAAACTTTTCTTTTTCTTTCTTCATCCCCTTGTAATTCCTACTAGTATATAAAATTATAAATTGATCTCTTCTGAAGACTTATTGCATGGATAAGGATCACTGTTGTTTACAATAACTTAGTGATAAGAGCTCACGAAAGGAATCTGCTGTCTTTCATTTATAGTAATCACAAAATGCTACTAGATTTAATGTTTAGGATGAATTTTAAATTATCCAAGTCTATTATCTTAGTTAGTGTCTCTCAAAATTTTAATTTTCCTGCTACATATGATAGAGAAAAGCCAACATAGCTAGCATGTTCAATTTCATGATAGGTATGCTGGTTATAATCAAATTCCTAAATAAGATTGCCATTAAGGTTAAAATGGCCTTCATTAGAAAATAAGTTAATTTCTGCTATAAGGTGATGCCATTCAAGTTAAAGAATGTCGGAGCAACTTATCAGCACATGGCAACCATGATCCTTAAAAACTTAATCCATAAAGAAATTGAAGTATACATGGATTTTTAAGTCTGCAACTAGAGAAGGTCATTTCGAAGCTTTGGAAATGTTCTTTAAAAGAATTGATCAGTGTAATTTGCATCTGAACCTAAAAAGGTGTGTGTTTGGGGTAACTTTAGGAAAGTTACTTAGGCACATAATTAGTCAAAGAGGTATAAATAGATCCAGATAAGGCTAAAATGATTATTGAGATGTTTGCTTTTAAAGTAAGGAAAGAAATAAAAGGATTTTGGGGTAAAATTTGGTACATTAGTGGGTTTATTGCTATCCTAATCACTATCTGTGATCTAATTTTCCTGCTATTAAGAAAAAGATCACCTTGTGCGATGGAATAAACAGTGTCAGGTAGCTTTTGATAGAATAAAGTAGTATTTGACCAAACCTTTGATTCTAAAACTCCCATAAATTATCGGGTTTTAATTTTATACTTAGCAATTAAATAGAGTTTAATGTGAGATATATTGGCTTAAGAGGATGAATTTGGAGTAGAATTTGCTATCTACTGTTTGATTAAGAAAATATAGCCTTATAAGGTATAAGCTATGGCTAAGCATGGTCTACTTAAACATCTTCATTCTGCTTCTTTCTTAATCAGGAAGGTAAGCAAATGAATAATATTTTTATAGGAGTTTGACATCGAATATATCATTTAAAAAGACTATAAAAGGAAGGGTAGTGGTTGAGTTCTTAGCACAACAACCGAATGAGGGTGATAAATATGAGATTGAATTTTTAGATGAGACCCTAAATGCCATTATGGAGAAAGGGTGGATGGTATGCTTTGATGGAGCAATCAATCAAAAGGGTGTTGGTGTAGGAGTTATTTTGGTTACCCTAGAGGGAGAAGTAATCCCACTTACAAAGAAGTTAAATTTCTAAGTAACCAATAATGTAGTAGAATACAAGGTTTGTATCTTTGGATTAGAAGCTATACTAGTTTTAAGAGCAAAGTCTATAAAGGTATATAAAGAGTCCATATTAGTAGTACATCTGTCTTTAAGAGAATAAGCAATAAGAAAAGATAAGTTAGTTCTATATACAGATTTCATCATTTCCCAAGGGAAGAAAATTAGGTGGTAAATGCATTGGCCACTTTATTATCAGTGTGGGACAACTTGATAGGTGCAAAGATGAAGCCAGTTATGCTATCTATCTCAAACAAGCCATGCTTTGAGGAAGAGCAGATTATGCTAATAGAAGAGTCTAGCAGGAAACCCTAGTATTTTGACATACAATAGTATTTGAAATGTCAAGTTTATCCAAAAAATGCTTTTAAAAATATGGCAGTGTTGAGAAAGTTAGTGTATAGTTTATCTTTCATGAAGGTAATCTATATAAGAGGATGCTGGATGGGTTACAACTTTGATGCATAAACAAAATAGAGGCTAAAAGGATTTTGGAAGAGATACACATAGGATGTTGCTTAACACATATGAATAAGCTTACCTTAGCTAAGAAGATCATGAGATAAGGGTTTTATTTGTTAACTATAGAAAAAAACTATAAAATTTGTTAAGAATTATCAAAAATGTCATATGCATGTAGACACGAGGTATCACCATTAGTAGAACTACATAGTTTGACAACTCCTTGGCCATTTGCAGCTTAGGGAATAGATATCATTAGAGAGATAAGGCTAATAACTTTGAATGGTCATAAATACATTTTTGTAATAATGGATTATTTCTTAAAATAGTTAGAGGCCATATTTTGTAGTAGAGTGGGGGCAAAGTAGATGGTATAGTTCATAGGAAAACACCTCATTTGTAGGTAAAGAGTCCCACATCACATAGTTTCTAACAATAGAGTGCAATTTTAAGGGGTAATTAGGGAATTATTTGTAAAGTACAAGATTCAACATTACATGTCCTCTCCTTACAGATCCCAAGCAAATGGAGTAGTGAAAGTAATAAATAGAAACTTAAAAGAGAATTTTAGCAAAGATAATAAGAAATTACAAGGATTGGATTGATAAACTGCTTGTCATGTTATGAGGATACCGAACTTTGATATGAACTTTTATAGAATCCACTCCATTCTCTTTGGTGTATAGTTCAAAAACTGTGTTACCTATTGAGATAGAAATTTAGTCATTAAGGGTTGCTTCGAAGCTTAAATACAAGAAAAAGATGGGTAAAAAATAAGTATCAGTAATTAGCTCTCCTAAACAAGGAATATTTAAGCCTAATAGGGAAGACCCATATTTTTTTTAAGTAATCATTGCCAAAAGGAGATACAAAAATTACCAACGTAGAAGGGAATGAATTCAAGGAACCTATCTGCAGCACTCAAAAACCAAAGATCATGAATAGTAAATCCTGAGGTTGTGAATAGTGACTTTTAGGAATGTGAATAGTGCTTTACATACTGCTCAATAGTACATGTTATAAATAAGCCATGGGTGAAGTTTAGTATGAAAAAAAGGTGTTTGGATGGTTAACAATAACTAATAATTATGTTAGTGAATTGTATCACCTAGGATATGAATAGTGCTTCCTAAGACTCGGGTCACACTAATTTGATAGGATGAAAGTATTAATTAAGAAATAATTATGGACAAAATTTAAAATGAAAACAAAATCATTTAGATGGTTAAAATCAGTAAAGAATCTTTTACAATAGTGTTTTATGAATAATAACCTAGTAAAGGCTGAACCAACAATTATAATATTTTTGCCCAGATAGACTTAGGAATGTTACAATTTGATAGTCAAATATTCTAAATGGTCTGTTGGGATTGGAATTAGAATTTTTGAATATCAAGTGATATTTTCTAAAAAATCAAACGAGGTTAAAAGCGTCAGTTTAAATCGATTTTTTGACCTTTTTGAGTACAGTTTGTTTGGGACATTTGGGTACTATTGCAAGTGATTTAATTGCCCTAAGATATATAACAAGATGCATATATTGGAAGAATGATTTTAAAGAGGGGTTTAAAAAGTTAGAATATTATGGACCCTTGGATGTTAATGAGATTAAATCCTAGCCCTTAATCTTATGGTTATATAAGGGTCAAAATTTTAAGTTAAATTAAAGAGTTTTCTTTTTCTTCCACCCCTAGAAGCCGATGGCATTAGAGGGTCTTTTTTCCTCCATTTTTTTTCTTATTGATTCCTTTAAAAGACCACCTTTTAACCCTTTAAACTCCATTAAAAAACCTTTTTATACATCAATAGAGAGAGAAAAACCATAATTGAAAAGAAATTTGGTGGTTTTAATCTTGGCTAAACAATGCTCAAGTTAAGGGCAAGCGGTTATTTTCGAGTTTTAATATTTTTAATAGGTGTATTGAGGTTCCAATAAAAGATATATGGGATTAGATTTGATAATTGAAGCTTGTGGATTTTATTTTAGATTTTTTAATGTATTATACATATTATATTTATTAAGGAACAAAGGAAAAACAAGGATAAAGGGGAGGAGAACACTTAAGAAAGGCTTGATTGGCATTTTAGGGCTAGTGGCATGTGTATCTAATAGGCCTAATCATTAAAGTGTATACGCTTATGTTGTATATATATGTATAATTGTATAAAGTATGTGTATTAATGAGAAATTATCTATATGTTTATTAGTAGTTGAATTGCCATTAAATGCATACTAGGATGTATTTAAATTAATAAAATTAAGTGAAGTGTGTATGTCTATATTGTTTGGCCAAATGAGTTTTGTGATGCCATATGAGTATGCATGATGGATAATGGATAATTAGATGAATAAAACTTAAGTGTGTAAATGTGTTGTGTGGCTGAATTTATGTGATACATATAGTTTGTCATAAATGTTGAATTATACATGTGGATGAGCAAATGACAGTGTAATTTAAAGGTTAAGTGTGTTAATAATGGTAATCAAGTTAATGTTGTTGTCTAAGCTTTAAAAATGGACTTTTAGGTTGATATAATATACATGATAGTAAGTTATTATGTAAATGAAGGCATGATTAATTGCTCTTAGCCAAAACTTTGATAGCTTGAATGGAGACTTATTGTGGTTTATGGCATGTCAAAATGATGTGGTTTGAATAAATTCAATATGCTTATAAGAAAGACTTGTGATTATGTTAGATAAACATGTGGTGATATAATGTAGGAAGGTTTTAATGGTATGTTGATGCATTATGTAAAATGAGGAAATAATTATGCCATGAATTAAACCTACCATGTGTTAAGCATATTTGCCAAGCTAATATTGAATAGTGCCTATCAAGAAATGAGATTATATCCTTATGATGATGCATGGCTAAATGGCCTAGATGTATGTTCTATTATTACACAAAATGCATGGAATGACACAATTGATGTATACATTCTAATAGAAATGATGATAGTTACCCTTGGTTATTTGTTGATCTAATGAGTTGTAAATTGGGACTTACATATGTAAAAATATAATGTAATTATGTGAAACAAAAAAAATAAAAGAATGGTGACTACCAATGTGAATATAAACAACCTAGTTTTGATAGGTTGACTGGTTAACTAGGGAGTTTAGTAGTTGCTAGGGTACCTCAGTACCTTATGATGAGACCTTTGAGTCCATATTTATGACCTTCAGGTCTAATGAACCTTCGAGTTTGTATTTATAACCTTCGAGTCTGTATTTATGATTTTCAAGTCTGATGAGATCTTTATGGTCTGATGAGACCTTTGTGGTCTAATGAGGCCTCTATAGCTCATTTATCTCATTATCTTATATCTAGATCTTGTTTATTAAGTATGGGTAAATTAAAAGAGATATTAAAGTAAATTAAATAAAGGTGCATAAGTGATTAAGCTTTGATAAATAACCGTTAAAACTTGTTTAATGTATCAAGACATTTATCGAATGTTTTTAAGTGGCATTACTTGTATGATATCTATTATTAGTGATTGTATTAACATAATATAGACTTATAGTGAATGCATAGTGTAGTATGTGATTGTGGTTATGGTATAAAAGGATGAAGTAATTATGTATGCAGTTGTTATATAAATGTAGTATGGAATATGTATAAATTTTTATGATGAAAAGATATGTAATGTGTATACATGTACTATGATCCCACAAGATACATGTCTAAGAATAGAATTCATAATAATTAATAGCTATGGTGTGATATGTATCATAACATTTGTATGTTAAACTTGGTAAGTATAATGATAATGTATGAGTAAAATTGAGTACAAGATAAATTGAGTATGTTGCACTATGTTAAATAAGGATGTGGTGGCATATGAACATTTCATGATGTTAACGTAATATGGTGGCTTCTACTATGAAAATGATAGAGATAATAATTATCTTTGTTTTATGGATATAATGAAAATATAGTTTTTGAGTAAGTATGTGTGTGTATATAGAGATACATATGGAAACCAAAAAGAGGTATGGAAATGGGGTAAGTCAATGTAAGTATTAGTTCATGATATATTATTCTTAAGGGTGAATATGCTTAAATGTGTCATAATTATGAATGATGATAAAAAAAGAGAATACCATGTAAAATAAAAATGTATTTATGCTTAGGTAGTATTTAAGTCTTAAAAGATCAGATAATATATGTGTGCATGGTTATGGCCTAATAAGATTACGTATACTCCTTTTATATCAAAGTATTTCTAAGTATGACAAAGAATAGAAAGATATGATATGAGCATACTGGCAAGACTAGAATGTTAAAAATATGTAATAGAGGTTATAACATACACTAAAAGGTTTATATGAAATGCAAAATAATATATATATATGTGTGTGTGTGTGTGTGTGTGTGGATTTAAACATCTATATGAAAATCTATGGTTAAGATAATATGCCTATGATAATATATAATGATAAGGTAGTTAAAAGGAATTTGATATTGGTTGTGTGTCACCCTCATTTTGAATCCAATAACGAGTCAGGTGAGGGGTATCACATTATCAAGATCGACTAGCTAAAGAAGTTCTTCTACTAAAAAAAGAGAGAGCTTGATATGTAAAAAACCCAAAAACATGGCCTAACCAAAAGTTAGAGCACTTTACTAGGGTGAAAACCTTACAAAGGGTGGTTTAAACAAAAATTAAGGGATTGAGAAAAAATAATCAGTTAAGAAAACCTGCGAGGGCTAACTAATGACAAGGGTACTGTAATGATGTAATTATACTATTTCGTTTTGGTAATATTAAATGATTCAATGAAGTTTTAATTGCATTAATGATTATATAGTTATATTCATTATGCACACTCTTAGTGTCACCTTGCTATTTTATATCACATGGAGTAATTAAAAACCCCTAAATTATATATGGCTGTTCTTTAAGTCCCTAATAATATGAGTTTACTACATGATGTAATGTCATTTTGAAGTTACAATTTGATGTTAAAAAAAGGAATCCCGCTGGTGTGAAAACTTCCTTCGGGAGGCACATTAAGCAACTTGTTAGTGTGAAAACCTCTTTTGAGGTGGCACATCAGGCAAAAGTTAAGGCATATCCCACTAATGTGAAAACCTCTTTTAAGGCTGCATTAGACAAAAATTAGGGAACAGCCAGTTAGGGAGAAAACCTCTGGGCCTTCTTGGTAAGAAATTAGGGCCAAAAAAAAAAGAAAAAAAGAGAGACACAAGAAGCATGAAAATACCTTGGCGAGCCTATGACAATGAGAAAAAAATATGGTTGCACATTATGATTGATCCTAACCAAAACTAAACTCTCTCATCCCCCATTCTGACACAACTTGACTAACTTGAGCGAATAAAGGGGAAGGAGCTTTCAATGTTCTTAGCCTTACGCTACTCTTGACGCTATTAGAGCTGCTTTAGTAGACTTTCAAATTTCTTTGAATTAGCATTGCTTGGAGCATTTTCACACTGCTGATAGCTAATCATAAGTTTTTTTACATCATGTACCACATGTATACATACATAATAAATGTTTATGTTGCTTGATTATGATTCTATCTCTAATCTTTTAACTTAAGGTAGGAGTATTTACACTTAAGTGTGTACAGAACACCTTTAATATGTGTAGAAACCACACTTTTTAGAAAATGTACCAAACATCAAATTTTCCCTAGGATCTAAAGGGCAATTATAAGATTACAAAACATAACAAGATATATCCAAGTAGATTATAAAAACCATATGCACATAAAAAGGTACACTTTTATCCTTTTGCCTTATGTAAAATACTAACAATGAATCTTTGCTTTTGTCGAGTATGACTAGAATTCCCCACTTCAGCAAAGAGCCAATACAGGGGCAAGCTTATTAGATTTGCACTATATAGTGCATTAACTCTCTCTTCAGTGACAAGCTTACTAGTATTAACAACCACCTTAAGGCATAACCATGGACAAGCACACTAACAAAATAAGTAGCCTAAAGCATGGCTTTAATCATTAAAGCCAATAGATGTTGCAACCTATCGAGTAGGGGGAACTCTTAGAAAAAGCTGAAAAATGTCACACTTACTAAGTAAAGAGAGATATCAGACAAAGTTGAGAAAAATTGTACCCATTGAGTAGGGGAGTTATCGGACAAAGCCATAGACATTGCACCTATTGAGCAAGGGAACCATTAGATAAAGCCAATGGGCATTATACCCACCAAGTAGGGGTAACTCTTGGATAAAGCTAACAAATGTTATGCCTATTGATTAGGTGGAGCTCTAAAATAAAGTCAAGAAGCATCAAGCTCTTAGACAAAGCTAACAAACTTTACACCTACTGAGCATGGGGAGCTCTCAAATAAAGCTAATAGACATTGCACTTACTGAGCAAGAGGAGCTCTTGAACAAAGTTGATAGATGTCTCACCTACCTCGTAGGAAGAGTGCTTAGTCCTGGAGAGGGTTAAAACTCACACCCACTGAACGGGTGGAGCTCTTAATCCTGGAGAGGGTTATAATTCACAACTTATATCATCTCTACAAACCCACCAAGTAAGTAGAGCTTTCGGTCCTAAAAAGGGTTAAAAATCAACCATTATGTCATCTCAATAACACTTACCTACCAGAGGGAGTCTTAGTCTTAAAAGTGTTAAAACTCACACCTACCA
>CANXYI011552880.1:0-13985 GCA_948208565.1 Hura crepitans | reverse complement strand
TAGCTACCTTCATTTCTATGTGGGATAAGCCAAAATGGGTAATCATAAAGTCAGTAATCATTTTTAGTTCTGAAAGGCCTTGCTATGAGATAGAGCAGGTAATGAAAATAGAACAAGAGAAAGACAAGCCATGGTTTTATGATATCTAAAGTTACTTAGAGAACGGAAACTTCCCTAAAAAAGCCATAGACAAAGATAAAAAGGTATTAAGGAAGTTGCCAACTCAGTTCATTAGTGTAGATGGGATTTATACAAAATGCAAGTAAATGGTTTTCAGCTTTGCTACCTAGAAGAGAGCGAGGCAAAAAATGTCATGGAGGAAATACATGTAGAGTCATGTGGCACACATATGAATGGTTCAGAGTTAGCCAAAAAGATCATACGCCAAGGATTGTTTTGGCTTACTATAGACCATAATTGCTCAAAATACATGCAAATGTGCCATAAGTGTTAGTAGTATAGAGATTTAAAACATGTGCTAGTATCAGAACTTCACAGTTTGTCATCCCTTTGGCCATTTTCTGCATGGGGGATAGACAAAATTAGGGAGACACATCTAACAGCCTCAAATGGACATCGTTTTGTTACGGCAGCTATTGATTATTTTTCAAAATGGGTCAAAGCAGAATCCTTTAAGAAATTAGGAGTGAGAGAGATGGCTAGATTCATAAAGAAAAATTTAATATGTAGATACAGGGTTCCACATATAGTTTTAAATAACGGTGTCTAAAACAATGGCATTATTATAGAAATACAAGATTCAGCACCATAAATCTTTCCTTTATAGACCATAAGCTAATGGAGTAATTGAAGCAGTGAATAAGAATATTAAGAAGATTATGGCTAAGATAGTTAAAACTTATAGAGACTGGGCTAATAAGGTTCCTTTTACTCTTTAGGGATATAGAACTATGATTTGAACTTCAACAGGTGCTACTTTGTTCTCTTTAGTATACAAGATAGATTCAGTGCTTCTAATAGAAATCGAGCTCCAGTCATTGAGAGTGGCATTAAAGGCAGAGATTTATGAGACAGTTTAGGTCGAACAGAGGTTCCAATAGTTGAACTTGCAAAATAAGAAGTAACCAAAAGCCAATTATCATAATCAAATTTACCAAAAAAGGATGGCATGTGCTTTTGGTAAAAGGGTGAAGAATCACAAGCTAGAAGAAGGAGGGCTGGTCCTCAAATAAATAAGGTCAGGGCTACTTGACCCAAAAGGGAAGTTCAAACCAAATTAGGAGGGGCCATTCATCCTCAAGCAAATATTGCCAAAAGGTGTTGTATTCCTTACAAATTATGATGGAAATGAAGTTAAGGAGCCTATGAATGTAGAGAAGTTGAAGAAGTTCTATGGCTAGAGACAAATGAATGAGAAAAACAAGAAAAAAATAGCCCTACAGGTAGAAAACTGGCAAACGATGGCTTTGCTAAAAGTGGCACCTTGATAGGGTGAAAATAAAAAGAAGGCATCTTAGGCAACAATTAGGGGCTGAGAGAAAATGGTCAATCAAGAAAACCCATAAGGGCTAGTTGATGACAGGAGTTTGAAATGTAATTAAGATCTCTCTTATTTAAATGAAGAAATGTGTTATTGCATTAATGTCCTATTGTGATTATCATAAAATGCTAATAAGATATAGCTAGATGGGAACACTTTAATAAGTATGATTAAGCATTTTATAAACTAAAGGAGTATAATGTTGAATACAAAAAAAAAAAAGAAAAAAAATAATCTCTCTTAAGTTTTCTACCTCTTATTACTACTCTCACTGCCTATCTTCAGCCAGTGGGCCCAGTTGTCTCAAAAAGGGCCTGTTACCCATTCTTTATATAGATTAGAAGTTCAAAAATTGCAAATAGCCTTGGGTGTGATGTTCGTCTTTAGAGGTAACTGCATCTATAGTTCCTGATAGTCGGCATGAAGGTGACAGATATATCTCCTCCTTTAAAAGACATTGGCCAAGTGATAGTGCCTTGGATCCTGCCAAATTGCCTCGTGCAATGGTCAAGGATACAAAAGGTAATCTCATGAAAACTAGCTAGAGGGATGCAGCCCAACGAGCCGCTATGCCACACATACCATAACCAAATTTAGGAGTTTCTAAAACTTATATTATCATCAGTTAAAGCACCCAACTAGGAGACTCATTACTTAACATCTGTGAAATGATGCATAATGGCTCGGGACAGCAAATGCTTTAAGCTATAAGATCCAAGGGCATGAAGGGGAGGGTTGTCTAGCAAGCAAAGCTTTTCCTATAACTAAACTTAAAAAAAATGATGCTATTAGGAATGAAAACCTGCAAAGGTGTCCTAGGCAAAAGTCAAGTAAGGGGTAAGGTGAAAACCCATAAGGGTAGTCCACCCTTAAAAAGTCTTCTAGGAATGAAAACTTAGAAAGGCTTTCTAGGTAAGAGATAGACTAGATAATAAGGCAAAAACCCCTTTTGGGGTAGTCTATTCTAAAAAAAAACTTGAAACAAAAATGGGCTCCCACGGAAAAATTTGGCTTCTCCAAACTGCACAAGGTCAAGGTCAAGAATTGTTTCAGTAAGGATTAAGGGAAATGGATTTAAGCCTTTCATCAAATCACTAAACACACTAAATAGGTGATAGTCTCCAAAGTGGTCTTTAGATGAAATTATCATATATTTAGAGAAAAAGATGAATAAATATGCACTAGTGTGAAGGGATAGAATGTCCATATAGCCTTTAGCATAGGTCAGCAGTGCACTTAGAGAGACTAGTCCTCTCCTCGGGACCTATTTGGTAGCCAATGATGGTAATATACCCAGTGCATTGACAACCTCATATGGTTAGTGAAGAATGGAAGTCGGATAGTAAGGTAGTGTATTGAAAGAGTGAGACACACCCAAGATTGTAGCAAATTCCTCAGATAGGGGCCATAATTCTTGATGTGAAAATCAAAAGATATGGAATTATGGGTCCCAAAATTGGGTCACAGACTTGAGAAAAGACTAATCGAGATGCACTCTTTGAAGAAATTTTAGCCCATTATAGAGAGCCAAGATGGAAGCCATCCATATGGATAGGAGATCGAGAATTTTATGAAGTTTTTAAAGAAATTTGTCACTCATCATTATGAAAATAAGGAGAAATTCAAATGGCACAAGGATTTATACATACATTAGTGCATTTATAGCTTAGAAAGGTGGAAAGCAAGTGTTTTGGACAAAAATAGACATTTCTGGTTGGAAAATGGGCATTTTGAGTGAAAATGAGCGTTTTCTACATGGCTGTTTTCACACCAAAAAATGGGCATTTTTGGTTTGACCAAAAATGACCATTTTTAGGCCTTAAAATAGCCATTTTTAGCCTAGAAAATGTCCATTTTCATCACCTAAAAATGGCCCTTTTTGCTCTAGCAAAAATAGCTGTTCTCGCCTGTACTATTTAAAGTTGATTTTTTTCATTTTTGTCATTTTCTTACATTTTCTCCTTTTCTTCACTTCACTATTCAAACAATATATATACACAATCATGCCTCTATAATGCCAACAAAGTTGCCCACATCACCAACCTATGCCAAAACATGTGCTAGTATCAGGGTGGCTTATTGATGAGGAGGCTAAGTGGTTCCGACACCTCTCGATGGTCACACAAATCAGAAGCCATTACCTATGCATGCAGGCCTTATAGACCTAGGTGTGTTAGATGGAGTTGACCAATTGCTCGCTCAAGTGGGCTAGTGAGAGTTCTACTTTCAGAGGTGTGCCACTTATCCAGCTATCTCCCTGGAGTTCTTGAGCAACTTTTGCTTTCAATGAGCACACCTGAGTGATACATTTGCCATTCACTTCACTACCCTCAGGACCAGATTTCACATCTCATTCCTCCAATTCATTGAGCTACTTCACCTACTGGCTAACAAGGGCACAGAGGTCCTAGAGAGCTTAGATGAGCACTAGGAGTACCTTGGTCCAGTTGTGACACTATACATTACAAGTCGGATAAAGGCATCCACTATTAGAGATCCTGTCTACTGCTACCTACATAGAGTCTTAGTCGTTAGCTACCTAGGGTGCATCAGCATTACTAGTTAGTTGAATTGGATCGAGCTATACAATGTTTGGGCCATGGAGCATAGCTTCTAGTTCAACCTAACATAGACCATCCTTGAGCATCTCTATCATTCCAGCTGATCCCCTAGCAAAGGGATTATTGTTAGAGGGGTCATCACAACCATTTTGCTAGGATTAGGCATCTTAGAGCAGCGTCTCAGTACAGCCTTTTGGTAGTAGCTATGGGTTGATAGAGACACTTGTATATCCATCGAGATCACAAAGATTGACTTTTAGGTACTGGCCAACTATAGATTGCTGATAGCTGCTAAGCTAGATGAGCAGGTGCAGGAGTAGCAAGGAAGGGATAACTGGTTCAAAGTTGACCTTAATGAGCTATTAGGGGCAGACTTGTGTCCTTAGAGATCGGCTTAGTGATAGAGGATAGTTAAGGTGGGCCCATCTTCTTTAGCATGTCCTCACCATTATTTGAGACTCTATTGCAAGGATTAAGGCCCGAGTGAGGGAGTAGCTCAATTATATGCGCATAGATTCTAGTGTAAGGATAGAGCAGTCCCAGCGTTAGAAATCAAAGAGACTAGACCTGATAGAGGCAAAGCTTTAGACACTTCGGGCTTAGAGATAGCCTCTGATTCTCTAGACTTTAATTTTATTTTTATATGTACATATTAGTTTAGGACACAAAAGTTTTTATACCCAATGGCATTCATTTATAAAATTATCATATTATGTTCATTGCTTTTATCATTTTGTAAGAACATTGATAAAACAGCAAAATAATAATATATGATAAAATAATAAAAATAGATAATAAATAATATATATATATATATATATATGTAATAATAAGGAAAAAAGGAGAAAAAAGAAAAAGAAAGAAAGAAAAAGTAAGGAAAAGACATAAAGATAATGGTTTTCAAAACCATGACATGAATTCAAAAAAGGCACTCACACACATAACATGCATCCATGTTGCAAATGACCTCTGATGACTAACACATTTTACCTCTTTTTTCTACACAGAGGAAAAGCTAAATTTTTTAGGCAACATCACAAATGCACCAACATCAGTCTAGCACCATTTGCTCAGTTTTAAGGAGTAAGAATGGCAACTTATTAACAATAAATCCTTCTAAGAGTCAACTTCGAGTGCAACATCTCACAGCGCTGCCTGAGCTCAAGTGCAATGTCTCATTGCATTACCTGAACTAAATCAACTTTGGGTGCAATGTCTCGTAGCACTACCCAAGTTTAGGTGCAATGTTCAAAGCACTACCTAAACCAAATCATCTCTAGATGCAACATCTCACAACACTACCTGAGTTCAGGTGTAATGTCTTAGAGCACTACTTGAACTAAATCATCTCCGGGTGCAACATCTTATAGCACTACCCTAGTTTAGGTGCAATGTCTCAGAGTGATGCTTGAACCAAATTTACTTCGGGTGCAATGTCTCATAATGCTGCCTAAGTTTAAATGCAATATCTCAAAGAACTACCTAAACAAAATCATCTCCAGGTGCAATGTCTCATAGCACTACCTGAATTTAGGTGCAATGTCTTAGAGTACTACCTGAACCAAATCAACTTTAAGTGCAATGTCTCCAACACTGCTCAGACCCCATCAACATCAATCATAATAATTCTATATTAGAACCCTTATGAAAGGATCACCCCATAAGGTACATGTCTTTATCTTTTCCAAACTTTAGGTTACCTCACATACTTTGTAGTCACCTCCCTAAACTGTAGACACTAGGTATCTAGGGCTCCTATGTTTAGTTTGCCTAATGATGATGGAAGGACAAAAATCTTGATAAGTAAAGGGTTTTAATGTCTAGTTCAAAGATCTCAAAATTTTCTAAAAAAAATCATCAAAATGGCCATTTTAATAAGGAAAATGGCTGTTTTGGGAAAAGGTGGGTCGTTTCTATAAGGGAAATGGTTGTTTTTAGGAAAATGGCTATTTCTACCAAAAATAGACATTTTCACCCCCAAAATGATAGTTTTTGCGACGGCCATTTTCTACCCCTAAAATGGCCATTTTTTTTACCTTGGGAAGCATGCATAAATTGTGAAATGTTTTTTTTCCAAAACGAGGATGATTTTGGAGAGAAAAAAGACACCAAAAAGCAAAATTATACTTAAAAACACTATTTTTTAGAGATTTCTAAAGATTTAATTGCAATTTTTCGATATGGTCGAGATTTTTTCTGAAGGCAAATATACACGGTGGGTCAATCGACCCTTTTATCTACTATTTTTACTTTTCATTCTACCTTATCCATCTACTAGTTAGATGTGATAAGTTATTTGTATAATATTTTTGTGGCTGCTCATTTTATTTTATTTTTGTTTGCCTGTCTATTTTGCTTTGCATACTAATACCCCAGTGAAGTAACCTTTTAACGACCTTTTATTTCTTACTATTTATTATGTGCTCTATGTTTTCTTCTATTGATTTCCTTTATCATCACTCGCTTTAGTTAGATTGTATTTTAGATGTTCTAAAATGTAATATTATTTTTATTATTTATTTAGGTAAGATGTATTTTAGGTAATTGCCATCATTGAATTATTTCCCTGTATTTCCATGAATGTTGTAATAAGATTAAAATGATGTTTTGTATGTTAACAAGAGAACCAAAATCATTTTTATCTAATTAATAGGTGTTTTGCTAATAAAATGGGTTTTGATTTTTCTTAATAGAAGTCACAATACTAAAAACTATTTTCTAAAATTGACATGCGAGAACAAAAGTTCTTAAGCTAGTCAATCACATGATTTCATGTATGATATTTTTAATTTCAATCCTGATATATTCTGTGAATGTTGTATTAGGTAGAAAATGATTTTTACACATTAAAAAGATAATCAAAATCATTTCATACCTAATTAATTGGTGTTTTGTTAATAAAATGTGTTTTTCTTAATAAAAGCTACGATGATAAAATCCATTTTCTAAAATTGGCATGCTAGAAGCAAAGTTCACAAGACAATCAACTACCTAATTTCATGCATGATGTCTTAGCTTCAAGCACCTATTTATTTTTCATAAATATGTTTCATGATTCCTCATATGTGAATACATGATTTATTTTTATTGTAAAACACCACTTGAGAAAAGGAATAATATTATAAATTCAAATCAAACTTTCATATTAACTTGGGGTATAAATAAGAGTACGGTTCCGAACTGCTCTGGTTTTAGCCTAACAAGGTATTTCCTGACTCCGGTCAAGTGGCGATTCCTACCTTGTGGTGCCCAACTTGCTCTTCCTAGGCTAATCAAATAGGAGTGGCTTAAGATTCCTCTAGTTTCCTTATCTTTCGAGACTTAAGGAGTGAGGCTTAGGTCAAGTCATTGGCTATTTCAATTTGAAGGGCCCGCTAAAAGGAAAAGGGCACGAACACAATGGTATTGAGATTAGAATTTTTAATAATAAGAAGTAATTTATTTAATGTAATTAAAATCACAATTAGTCAGTTTAATGGGTTCCTTTCAATTAAAAATTACAAAATTCATAGGATGTGCCAATTAAGGGATTTCTAAAATTTTGGTGATAGGAAATGAATTTGTTAGAGCCTTAAATAAAAGAATTAAATTTTAAAGAATTGAAATAACCTAGAATTAATTATAGCCATTGGATCGCCATATGGCAAAATCATAGCCTTTAATGTTGACTATAAAAAGGGAGGATACATCTAGAATTTATACAGGGAATTGAACAATCTTTATTCCTCTTCCTTAAAGAAAGACCAAAACATCTCCTTCTCCCTCCCTTTGAATTTTCTCTTTATTTTAACCTCTAAATCACACTTGTAACCCAATTTGATGCCTTAGAATTTATCTATTCCATCATAGAGCTCTATTTTAGTGTTAAGTAATTGGAGAAATTTTGGGTGAATGAAGGTTTAGGATTTCTAACCCCTAAATTGGTAAGTGAGGTATTTTGATGGTTTATTAATTTTTTACATAATTAGGGTTACTTATTAAGTGATTTTAGCTTTGATTTCAAGTTTAGAGTTGATAAGAATTTTCAATGGACTTTTCTTGTAGAAAACCATTTATGTTTATAATGATTTTTAGAGATGAGCAAAGGAAGAGGAAAAACAAAGTGTGAAGGCTTATTTAGAGGGCAAAGAAACCATTAATAAGTATATTCAATAACTTATACATTACCATAATTATTTTCACAATTTCAAGTATATTTGTGTTATGTATAATGTGTAAATTATGCATTTAAATGTTTATGTTGTATGTGTAAATGTATAATTATGTTATGTGTTTGACAAAGTAGTGGATGAAGTATGAAATGGATAAAAAATGAATATGGAAGTGCAGGTTGTTACTTTGGTTGAATTGTATAGACAACTAAATTGATGTTATTGTTAATTATATTGATGAATATTGGATAGAATTATGATGATCAAATGTAAAATTTTGTATAGATAAAATTATTCAAAAGAAAATTAGTTAGGGTTAATAATGTGAAGATCAGATGAACTTATATAATGATATGGAAATGTAGACGTATTTTGGTTGTATATGGGATTAAATAGTGATATAAAAGTGAATCAGATCATAAATGAGAAGTGAATTAGATCATAAATGAGTATATGTTATGACTTGGTGTGGTGATAAAATGGTATGATTAATGTGGATGGTGTTTATGTTAGTTATGTTGATGAATATTAGTTGAAATAATAATATTTGAAACACATGTCTATATAAATAATTATTTATAGGAAGTGAGTAAGTTGGACCTAGTAATAGATATATTGAGTGAATATGCTAATGATAAGTATTAGTAGAGAAGGTTAAGGCAATTAAGTTGCAGGTGTGGTCATAATGGTTTAAATAAGAAATAAACAAGAAATGAAAATATAAGTCAGTGGGGCAGACTTGGCCAAATGGTAGGTAATAAATAACTAACCTTTATGTTAAATATTATAATAAGCTTATGATGGGAAAATGAAAATGTAATAGGAATTAAGTAAAATTAAGAAGTTAAGTAGGAAATTATGTAAAAATGGGAATAATGTTCAAAGATGGTCATATATGGTAATGGTAAGAATTATATAAGAGATGTATATAGTTAATTATTGTAAAATGAGAATAAGTAAAAATAAAGAATAATAAGATCACATAGGTGTGTAATTGAAGAATTGGATAATGTGATAATTGTTTATGTTGCTAATATAATGTGTGCATTATTGGAAATGTTGGTTAATAGGATTATATGGGTGTTTAATTATGTAAATAGATAGTATGGAAAGATGTAAATAATATGTAACTTATAACAATACAAAGTATGGTTTGAGTAATGATGTTAATTAATTAATGAAGGTTTGAATTAAGAAATAATAATGATTACTTAACAATAGTATGTATTAACCTGATTGTAAAGTTAATAGATGTAATGAAACCGATCAATTAATAAATGTATACATTGAATTATAATATAACATGTAAAAGAATGGAAATGCTTAGACAATTACAAATTAGTGAGTGATAATCTAAGAAGGTACTATTGAAAATATGTGTAATGATATAGCTACATAATGGAAATGAGGATGGAAATGTTAGTACGAAGAAAAGGCATAATTGGCATTAATGATATTATGATTGTAAATTTAACCAAGTGGATAAACTGGTACTTCAACTATATGAAACAAATTAATAGATATATTACATGTTGTTGGCACGAAAGTAGATAAAAGTACTAACATGATAAATTGAGATAGTGTTTGAAATAAATTGAGGCGAATGGTAAGGCCCATATCAATTAGACACCCATTAGATAGGTTAACAATCAACTAGGGATTTGTAGCAGCTGCTAGATTTCTTTGATATTATATTGGTATTTAATGCTATTGCAGCCATTAGAAAGCCAAACAAAACCATTGCACATATTCGTAATGTGAGTACAGCTGCTAGAAGGTTTAATAGGGCCACTGCACATATATATATTGATTGTTGATAATAGTTGATATTATTGTGGTTGCAATCACTAAGAGGTTTGATAGAACCACTGCATATACTCTTAATACTGGTGCAACCGCTAAGAGGTTCAATAGGACCACTGCATATCTATATTTGTATGGCATGCTAGTGCAACAGCATACAAGTTCTAAAATATAGACTATTGTATGATTATTGGTATCCCATTACCTAGTATTAGGAGTACAACTACTGGATATAGGCTAGTAAAATGATACAAATAGAATGAGCATAATGAATTAAATGGTAAAGGTAACATAAAGTTAACTAAGTAATATGTATTAAGGAATACATAATAAGGTAAAATAGGAAATGCAATTTTTAATGAGGAGATCGGTGTAAATATATTGTGTAATAATAAACTGAGTTAAATGATAAGGTTATAGGATACACATTGTTAAAACTAGTATAATTAAGTAGTGAAATAATTATATAAACCGACTGATAAGATTACAAAGCACACGTTAGTAAGAAAGATGAAATTGGGTGATGTTGCTATAGCTAAATAGGTACGTATAAAATAACAATATATACGGTAAAATGTAAGAAGAATGAATACAATTAGATTAAGTAACAAAGTGCTTGTCTAACTACTAGAGGTTACATACTGCTCCATGGACATTTAGTTAGGTAATACTTCCATAAAGGAACATGTGTATCTAGGTATATAATGTGAACTTGGAAGTGTTAATAAAACTCTAGTGAAAGTTAGTTAATATGTAATGTTAACCTAATGGTAATTAAATATTGAATAATGTAAAATAGAAAGATGAAATGGATAGGAAGATGTAATTAAACTATCGCTAGTAGTAGGTTGAATAAGGATAGTATAAATAATTGTGTGTTATGCATTATATTAATTATGTAATAATTAATTGAAAATATTTAAATTGTAAGGTATACCTTATTAAATACACCATTATGCATTATGCTTAGGATGTCATTGGTTATGGTGTGAAGGTATTAGACAGGAGCTCAGGTAGTAGCCTTAAGCACAGTAAAACAGATCAAAGAGTTCTATCTTTGTATATTATGGAAACATGTAAGTGACAGTTATAGATTGGCATTCATGTATAGGTAAAGGTAGTGGGATCAATTATAATAGTTATAAATATATGTCTACAGTATATAACTACAATAGCTTAAACATGTTAAATGAGTTTTCAAATATAGGTATGTAACTGAGTACTAGTATTGCTATGACTATATGATTGTTCTAATATTGTCTGAGATGGGTTTTAGGCATTAGAAAGTTCAAAGATGGTGGATTAAGATTGAGTTTACTATAAAGGTGCTATTTTATATAGGTTCTATTTTTGGATGTGACATCATGTATTTATTATGCTGTCGGGTTTTTGTTAAAGCAGAACAAGTTAGTTATGTACATATGAATATATAATATGGTTTGCTACAATGAATCTTAGAATATAGTATAATATTAAGATATTTTTAAATGTTAGGTTAAAGAGAAGGTAAAAATAAGATCATATAAGGTCTCTTATTTGGGTTCATCAACTAGATTGGGTAGGAGATGTCAACTATGGCATTAGTATCTAAATTGGTAATCGGTTGGTTTTTAGGGTGTTACATTTGGTGGTGTCAGACCAGGATTAGGTTGTCCTTAAAACATAGGATTATATTATACATGAGTGCCATATGATTTAAGTGATATGTTATATATACCTACACTACTTGAGTCTCACAAGTGTTCTTCTAGTATAGATTAAAGATAAATTAGGCCACAGTACCAAGTGGTAGAGATAAGGTTAAAAGCCATGTACATGTTATAGTAAATAGGCCCACAAGGAATAGAGTACAAATGCCTAAAAGTGTGAGGCAAGTAGCTTGAGCATAACTTAGATTACCTTAACCACTAGCTAATCTTCTAGGATAAGTTATAGCTATTATCATTCCACCTTTACCACTAATGTAACCACTACCATTATAGGCCCTCTAAAAGATATATTTAGGAAGAGTAAGTTTATTAGGTTTGAGTATTTCCTTAGTATATAACATGGCAATTTAGTTATAGTAGAGTATAGGTTAGAAAGGACCACCAGGACATTGTAGCAATTGAAATGTACCCAAGGGGAGAATGTGACTGGTATCACTCCTTTATTACAAGTAGAAGTATACTAATGGTAAGAAATATTTAGTGAAAGAGAGATATAGGGAGATCTAACTTAAGAATACCTTCTAGAAAAAAAGGAGATATAGGGAGATCTGACTTAAGAATACCTTCTAGAAAAGTTAATAAGAAACACATTACAGAGCATTACCTTAACAAATAAGAGACAAAAAGCCCTTAATTTGAAGTAAGGAGATAGATGCATGTCTTAGTATGACAAAGTGTTGCCAAGTTGAGTTTTTATGCAAAAGAGACTATGCCTATTGAGGCAAAGAGATGAAAAAGGTTCTAAAAGGGCCATAATGCTGACGTCAGGTTACAAGTGGCAGTGAGCAAGTTTAAAAGGTTTAGTTATTTAATAGCTACAACTTACATGGTAAATGATATATTAAGGGAGCAAAAGGAAGGCTTTTGTGACACCCCTAATTGGATTCTTGAAGAAATCCAAGAAGTGATGCACTTCCTACTAGGTCACCCATCCTAAAATTTCTCTAATGGTCATTTGTTTAACTTTTACCAACTTTTACCTAAATTAGACTATTTGACTCAAAAACCACTTCTATCAGTTCCCATGGTCCATTTAGGTTGGAATATTCTTACTTAACCATGACAGAGGAAATCTAATTATACTTATGTATTTCCTAAAAATTTGACAGCATAACGGCTGCCTAGATCCTATCCCTAAAATTTAAACAATCCTATTAAACACTTCTATAACTTATTCACAACACTTGGACTCATTTAGTCCCCTAATTTCATCCTATCATAATAATTTAGCACACAGCAAACTTAGGCCTCATGCCATAGATAAAACTATACAATAATATAGAACCTCAGGCTCGCACCAACATCAACATCATATATACATATTCATTCACCATGTAATATGCATAGAAATATTAAATTTACGTCAGTAAGTCTCAATCAATTAATTATATTACATTGTTAAAGCCTAAATACATTATCTTGCCTATTTCCTACTTAAGTACATGGATATCTAAATATACATCAATTCACCTAAAGTCTTCACCTATGTGCTTTGAACCCCTATCATCATGCTTTATGAGGCAAGTCCTATTGAAGTGTACCTATGCACCAAAATCGATACACTGAGTATATGAGATACTCAATGGTGAATTTAAAGTAGTTTAATCATAGTGTAATCTTATTTCTTTACTTATGTAGTTAAGAATGTAATTTTTACTTCATTAAATAATTTAAATGTTCACTAGGGTGCCAAATTACTAAAATACGCTTATGGTATTTGTGTAGTCTAGAAATAACATTTTTGGCTCAATTAAATCAATTAGAGTGAGGACTGATACACAATGCATGCAATTTTGGAAGAATTGCTAAATCTATCTTAAAAGTGGAAAATTACCAAAATACCCTTTCATTGTGTTTTTATTACTTCTCCTAAAATAGTTATTCATATCTACCTGACTTTATCTCTCTAAGGTGTTTATATATCTTGAAGGAGTCTTCTTGCCTACTATGTAATTATATTTACTTAAATTAATTATTTAGATTAATCTAGCACAACCGTGTAAAATGACTAAAATGCCCTTTAACTAGCATCTTATCAAAGCTGAGTAAATACTATTCCATTATACTTAATCTTTCTATTCATATTTAGTCTAATCATTTATTTGATTAAATTCTCTAGCCTGACTAAAAAGATGACACTTTAAAACACTAGATTTAGAGGGATAATAACTAGTATAGTAATCCTTATTCTAGACCTATGCCGCTGCACATGCATGTGTGCCATAATGGAGATCAGCCATAGCCTTCCTAGACACAATAA
>CANXYI011552874.1:0-11447 GCA_948208565.1 Hura crepitans | reverse complement strand
TTAAAATCACTGTAGCTGAAAAATAAAAATGTATTGCTTCATTTAACCATAAAAAAATATTAAAAAAGAATTTCAAGTAAATATTTTCTTCAATTTTTCAAACATGTTACATGCACATTTCATTTAAAATGGCATATTTTTGCATGATCTGGAGCATCGAGTTAGAAAGTGACGTTAAATTTTCGTTTTTTCAATCATTATAATTTTAGGTGAGAAAAAAAAAATAAAATTCAAGTTTTTTTACGATATAAAAAATTTATTTGTAATTTACTCATTAAAAAAATTAAGTGATAATAAATATGATTTATCCCCTCTCTCTGCTGAAGTAATGGTGTTTTGCTTAATTCTTTTGCAGGTTGCCGTTCTAAAGACAAAAAAAAAGAGAGGGAAGATTAGAATTATCCAAAATAAAGCTCATTTAATCCTTTATTTCCTATGTAATATATGGTTGGAAGTTTGAATTGATGAAACTTGTTAATTAATTATTACCAAGTGAAAAATCACTTATTTTTCTCTTAATTTATTGGTTTATCACTAGAATGACCTATACATGTATAGGATCCATCTTATCACAGTTAAGATTTCAATCATTGAGCCTTTTCAGTTTTATGGTTTTTTTTATCATAGAAAATTTACTATTTTATCTTTTACATTTGTTTTAGAATTCTATTTTATTTTTAAATATTTTTAAAGAAAAATTATTCATATAGATATTTAAAATGATATTAAAATATTTTTATAATTATTAAAAATGATGTAAAAATATCTTTATGGTTAATGAAAATGTGTAAAAATGTTTATTCTTCAATATTGATAAGAGCATTTTAGTATTATTTTAACAATTATATTGATATTTTTACTTTAAAATTAATTATAGGGATAAAATGCAATTTCAAGAGAAATTAATACATTTTTTCTTTTTATTGCTACGATAGCAAGTCTTTATGAACTATTCTCTTTGTTATTAATTTTAATGTAGAATTAGTCATTAATTATTTATAAACATAAAAATCCAAGTTTTTCTAGCCTTGAAATAATTATATAAGTATTTTTTTTAAATATGAATTATTCAACACAATTTTATATAAGCTGACAAAACAAATACTTACCTCTTGCTTGGATTGGATTATTGTTTTACGCTATATTGTATCAAATTGCTATTAATAATATTTATTTTAATTGTTAGTTTAAATTTATTATATTATATAATTACATTTCATTGTTATGTAACAAAGAAAATTAACTTTTTTATGTAATAATTGATTTGATGTGTTTAAATCGATATTTTAATTTTTTTCTATTTTACCCTTATTTATTATTTAACAATTTAAAATTACACTTTATTTTATTTTGAAAAATATAGCAAATTATAATAAAGATTATCATTTATAAAATATAATAAGTGGTAAGGTTTATTCAAATGTATAGTCATAAAAATAATACATTATGATATAATATGGTGCATAATAATACATCATCAAATGATAACATACAACAACTCAAATAAAGTATTAATATTTATACCTATATATAAACAATCCTTATTTATAAACAATATTTATTTATTTTATCCCACGGTTTGTATAGATAATATTTTATTGTCGATATTTAGCAAATTATCATCATTGATATCTCCATATTAAAGTTTTAGATTAATTGTAAATTTAGATATAACGTTTATACTATATTTTAAATTAATATTCATTATTCAAAATTTTGTAAAATAATATTAGTTACAAAAACGGATAAATTCATATATAATTTGCTGATCTGTCAAAATTTGGGTCTACATTACTGACGTGGATCTAACCAGATGTTAAATATGGGGCCCACCGGAAATTTTTCTAATAATTCTGAGGTAATTTTGGGCATTGAGGTTGAGCGTTACTTCCTTTTTCTCAAAGCGAGGCCCAGAGGCCAGAACTAAGGAGAAGATGAAGGGGGAGTATCTATAGTATCATTATTGAAAGAAAAACTTGAAGATTAGATTGCTAATCTCAGCTTAATTATCGACTGAGAAGGTACTTTATCATCAAATTTACTCTGATGCTGCATCTCTACCAATAAAAAGATTCTGTCTTTACTACTTTCCTTTTTTTTTTTAAATCAACTTTTAGCTCAGTTTTCACCATCTCCGCTGAAAAGTGAAAACTGCCTACATTATAGTGCATCCAAAACCCAGTTCTCATTTGTAACCTGTAAGTGCCCATGCTGTCGTTTTCTTTGATCTCAATGTTTATAAAAACTAGATTTTTAGTTCATTGAAATGGTCATTTGCAAAATGCAAGAAAAGGGTAGCATTTCCTTTACTTTCTCGGTAACCAAGTGGGTGTGTGCTTCTTAAATCTCGAGTTTTTAACCTTTCTTTGATGGTAAAATCATAGTTTTGGGTGCTTGTGGGTTTTGGCGGATCACTCATCCTTGGACAAGGGTTATGTTATTTGTGTGCTCTTAGCTGGTCAGTTTCTAGTTTCTAGTCTGATTCGTACATGAAAATGTGGACTTAATTTTAATTGGAAGTGTCTGCTTTTTAACATAGAAGAGCTTTCCATTTCTTTTGACTGTTCATTATGTGTTTTCACGATCCTATAGGAGGATCGCTATGAATATTGTCCATTCAGTGCGTAACTCTCTTTTCTTTGATTTATTTGCTTTTGAAACTAGTTAATTTGAAAGCAAAAAAGAAAAATTATGGAAGGTAAAAGCTCTCCAAGTAGCAGAATACATGATGGGGATGGGGATGAGGATGAGGAAATAGTTGTAGCCGAGGACTTGAAAGGAGAGCCTATAATTGGAGATGTGATTTGGGCGAAACTTGCTGGTGGCTCTTGGTGGCCTGCATTGGTATGCTACACAAAATGTTTAACTGGTTTTATGTAGTTTTTATTGTGACAGACCTTTAAAATTGTGTAGTTCTTATTCATTTGGCAGATTGTTGATAGACTAAAGGAAAATGTTCGTGTTAGGCTTTATGGAAGCTATCGATAGTCGGTGCTCTTCCCATACTTAAAATGTTTTTGTGTTCTTGTCATTAAACCTATAATGAACAACTTTCCTTTTATCTTCTTCCTGCAGTATGCATGTGGATCCTGTTAAATGGCGTTCCGAATTTCAGATTGTAAGTAGTGTTATGCAACTCTCAAAACTCAGCCTATTACGTATATTGAGTTGAACATGTTATGAGTTAAACAGCTTTTCACTATCAACTGCCTCTGAATGCATAGGTACTTGAGCAGAACAATGGTAGTTACCGAGAAATATTCAGGAAAACTCTGAAGCAGGCAATCCTTCTAACTTACCTTAAGGTTGTTATGTGTTAGGAGAGTATATAAGCTGCTCCTTTAGCAAATAATAATATTGATGTTCTGTTCTATCATTTGACTCATCTATAGGATCCTTTGTCATCAAAATCAGGTCAAGTAAATGGGAAAATGTGTAAATCTAAAGGTTAGTATTTTTCTTCCCATTTCTGGAGACTTTAGATGATTAATAGCGTTGTGAAAGAGTTCAAAGTTTTGAGGTTTTGCTAGGTGGAGATTCGGAATGAAAGAATTTATAATAAGAATTCATAATTCAAGTTGGCTGCATGGATCATTTTCTTCTGTTCTATTAGACATGTAATAATATGAATAATACGTAGGTCGAGCACATGGTAACCTAAGACAAACATGTCATCGGATGCTGTTCATTTCAGGGAAATCAGATGACAGAGTCAGCCAGGAGAGAACAAGCCGAAATCATGTAAGCTTCATCAGTCAGTTTGCCATTTGAAGGCATACATACTTAAATCTACGAATTTGGTAATAGGTGAGAGGCTCTTCGAGGAAAAAACTGAAAGAAGTTGCACCACAAACAAAGATAACAAATAGCAATTTGCCAAAAAAACACAAGCTTCAGACCTCAAGCACCGTGAGTCCACATATTCTCCAATTTTGGATGATTTCTTTCAGGAAGAAGAGTAGCCAATTTCGTCTCCTCTTTCTTTTTTACACGAGAAACCTTGTTGGATATCTCATTTGCTTTAGGATGAAGAATTATCCGGAAGATCTCCAGAACTGAGCGCACGGAGAATTAGAGTGATGCAGAGTCTTGGTCTAGCTGCTCCTTCGGGGTCTCCATTCCGCAAAATCGGCACGGTTATATGAGTGATTAATGTTTTTGTTCCCACTTGCGAGATTATACATTGGTACCAAGAAGGTAAGAATCCATCTTTTTATTATGGGCATTAATTTCCTAGTAGCTGCTGAATTGTATACAGATCAAAGGTCAATCATATTCTGTCAGGACTGCCAACATTTACGCACAGTGAAGCTTTCTTTTTGACACAAGGGAACTGTGCTTGATGGAGTTGCACAAAAAATGAAGTCATGTAATGCTTACGATGCCTAAAGTGCAAGTCTCTTTTTGGATACTTTTTATTTGATGAATCTACTGTGAGATGTGTTGCATGGCTTTTCTTTTTCTTCTTATTTTCTTTTCAATACATGATTTTTAACCAAGTGTCAAGATTTGCATATATAAAATAATATTAGAAATAATTAGATAAAGCTTACTTGTTTCTTAAGAAGAAAATCTATTACAAAGCTTACTTGTTTTCACCAATTTAGATAAAGTTCACTCGTTTCCACCAATTTTCCTACTCGAAAATAATAATAATAAATAAAATTAAAAAATAATAATATGTAATGGTCTGCTTTAATTTGATTTTTTAATTTAGTTTCAATTAGTAATTTTTTAAAATTTCATTTATTGAGTTTTGTTGATTTTTTAAAATTTAATTTTTAATTATTTTAATTTAATTACGACAGAAAATCCAACCATACTCTCCTATGGTCTAATGCCATTTAATCCTCCTCTCTGGCATATTGGACAGAGGAAAAGGGAATGGATAGTATTGACTCTGCACCCTGGCCAACAGAACAACACCTCCTAATCTCTAACGCATTCCATCTTCCTCTACCAATAAATCTAGCAACTCTGCATTCAAATTGATCTACACCGTTTCTCTTCCTAGGCTTATAGACATACTTGTTCAGGACCCACGGCTCAGAACGAAGCTGATGTGCCCTCATCACATCCTGCTTGCCACCTTGCTCTTCTTCGTTCTTTCTCTCTTTCAACTTTGTCTTTTTTGCCAAGATGGGACCACTGTGTTTCTTGGTTTCTAGACACTCGTCAGGATGTGATGCTTCTAGAACAGAAGAAGACTCCACGTGACTCTCTTTTTCCTATACTCTTAATTATGGGACACGATTAGATTATCCGTATATTTAATCCATTATCTGGCCAATAATGTATAAAGTATTAAATTAATATTCTTTTTCTTTTAATCTTTAATTTTAAGAAATAATTTAAAAACTGAAAAGATAGAAATCCGAATTATCCAATCCATTTCTCTTATTAAGAGTGTTTTGTTGCATCTAGTGTTTTTTTAACTCATTTATAATATATACGCATGTATAATAGTTAATAGATAAAATTTTTTCGATCGATAAAATTCATATGAAATTCACTCGATTAAGAAAATTTTAATCGTTAAGCATGGTACACGAGCATGCATTGAAGGAAAAGCCATTTTTTATTTCCTTGCTTTGCGCGCATCGGTCGGTTCGATTTGAAAATCGACCGAAACCGAATAGATCGAACTGTGTATGAATAAAAATCGAACCGACTGAATTTAATATGAAAATTCAAACCGACCAAATTATTATACACACCGAACCAACCGAAATAACCGAAATTTTTATATTTTTTATTTTTTTCATAAAAATATCAAAACGACGTCGTTTTAGGGTAAAATTATGTAATTTTAAACGTCCAACCCGAATAAAACCGAACCGACCGAACTATCAAAACGACGTTGTTTTGATAGTTTGGTCGGTTCAGTTTTATTCGGTTTTTCACTATCAAAACCGAAACCAAATAAAAAAATTGAAATTTTTTAAAAACCGAACTAAAAAATCGAAAACTGAATAAATCAAAACCAAATAAATCGAAATAACCATCGGTTCGGTTTTGCACACCCCTACTTCTAATTCTGACTTCTCCTCACCATTGCTGCTTGTAGAGGATTTAGAAAGGGATATTGAGCTTGGACTTTAGTCCTTTTATTATTGAACGATTCATATCATATTAAATTATAAAAATTTAAAAAATTTAAAAATAATATAATTCATTATATCGGAAAAATGGTAGCTTTCTAGAAATATTGCAGGTCAATTCCTGAGATGGTGCCCGTGCCACTTAGACTGGAATGAAAAGAGCTGCCATCTGTAGGTGAAATTAATGTGTCTTTTGGACCAAAAACAGTGCATAACTTCATCTTTTATTGGTAGAGCAAAATTAGGGAAAAAGTAAACCAAAATTAAGAACATGAAATATACGACTGTTTGTCATTTTTATAAATTTATTTAGGGGAAAAAAGAAATCTAATTTGATCAAAGACGGAGATAATTCGACGCAAGAAAATGAAAAGATTTCTAAAGAGAGAATTTATAGGAACCATCCAGATTTAGTTTGATGGCTAATTAAAAGGGCAAAAAGTATCAAATTTGATTAATTCTCGTCATATTTAGATTATATACATTTCTATTATAACAAAAAAAAAATTTATAGACACTTGACAATTGGGCTAGGCTTTGCCTTTACTTTACATTCGGAGTAAATAAAATCAAATTAAAATTGAAAATTAAATCGGATCTATAGCTATTTTGATATATTCGATTTGATTAGTTTAAATTTTATAAATCTAATTTATGTAGTTTAACTTGATTTTTGAATTATAAACTGAATATCTCAATTTTATAAAAATTGGATCACTTTTTTACTTAAAATGACATTGTTTTTATTTTTTTATATATAAAAAATTAATTTCTTTGATTCCGTTCAAATTTTGATACTTTGTGCCGTAAATTTTTTTTTTTTTAAATTCAATGTATTTGATGTGGTTAATTTTTCAAAATATTCACTCTACTTCTGAGAGACAAATTCAACTATTTGTACTCTATTTAAAATTTTGATTCAATTTTCATGCGCGTAAAATTATTTTTTTTTACTTGCGCTTTACTTTATAAACTAAAGAGTGAGAATTAATTTAGTGACGTGAGACAAGGTGATTTTAGAACATCTCATCCTTCTCAATTTTACAAAATCAACGGCAAAGGGGAGACAACAATGGACTTCACGCTGTTTTCGATTCTCGCTGCGGGTACTCAATTTTGCAGAGAGGAAGTGTCACCCTCAGTCCTCACAGCCTAAGTAGATAGGAAAAGGATCTCTCTTCCTGCTTCTGTAACCCTGGACTTGTTGTCTGATGATGTCCTCACTTTCCTTGTGGGGGGTCCACCCAACATGATCACATGCAAATTTTTTTCCCAACGTTGTTGGCCTTTCTCTCCAAATTCGAACTGGGGATTTCTTATTTTTTGTCTTGTTCTTTTCACCCTATTTTTGGTCTCAAAAGTTAAAAAAATCAACCAATAACAACGGAGTCAGGTTAATAAAGAAATTCACACGGTTAATAGTAAACAGTAAATAGAGTGTGTGAAAGTGAAAGGAGAAAAATAATGGTAGGCAAAAGAGATTGTTGGGCCATGGATATAACTCCTGTTTGTCCCCATTTTGATTTTTTTTAAACAAATTATACTGTACTGAAAAGAAGAAAACATTAGTTATGAGAGAAAAATCATGTCTTGAACTCGAGATTTGTTCAAAATAGTTAATAATTTCTTAGCATTAGCTTTAAAAAAAAATTCTGCAGAGGATACTTTCGTTTCCCTTTTATGATCATTTCTATTCCTTTTGGCTTGACAGAATCGAAAATATAATGATTCAAAATTTTTTAAAGTAAAAAATAAAAAGATTTTAGATGGTAAAATTTTGGCCCCCAATTGGAAAAGTGGAGATTCGTCTATTTCTTTTGTCTATTCTATTTTTTAGCTATTGTATCGTTTTTATATTTATTTAATAGTTAAAAAATGAGAAAAAACAAAGGGCACGAAGGAAATTAATTTAAATGTTTATATAATAAAAAATTATCTGAATTAAATTTATGATGAATCTATTTAATTATTAATACTATCACGTATAAAAATATAAAATTATTTCCATGCATAATAATTATTAATTAATAATTTATTATGAGTAAAAATAATTTTAACTTTTCGAGATTTGATCCGATGGCTAATATTAAATTAAAGGTATGAAAGGTCTCGAGTTGAATTGCTTCTCATAACTTAAAAAAACGGCTTTACTCGGTTACACTTGCTTGTATTTGCCTTCTCAGGGTGGACTACTGTGTTTTATTTGTGAAGTTTTTGTGCCGTGTAAGTGGTGATTTTAGTGCTATTTGAGCTCATAATTTAGTATGCAAAACGTATTATATCTCAACAAATATAAATTTATTAAACTAAAAAATGATGTCTTTATTTTTAATTAAACATTTTTTATTATTATTAGTTTACGGTACCTTTACACTCTATTTGTTTAGTGACTTTGTGTATTTTTTAATGTATCGTACTCTATAGTACTACGTTTATTTTGATTATTAAAATGATGGTATCGTACTCTATAATGTTATTTAATGATTCCAGAATCATGAAAAATTGCCAAATTTTAAACCATCAATTTGGTGATTTTCCATCGTATAATAATTTTACTTTTCAATTTTAACCCTTATCATTTTTTTCACTATAAAAACAAATTTAACTCATTTAATTTTTTATTTCTATCTACCTCCAACCTTTCCAAGTACGCAACTCCTCCATTTTTTTCATCTTTTATTTTTTTTACATATTAAGTATTTAAAAATGTCAAATTTTTTTTATTTCTTTGTGATTTGCTTGCACGTAGATTTTATTTTCTAGATCTAATTTTTTGTCTTAAAAATAAAAATTTTGGTTTGATTTCATTTTATGAAAGTTAATATGATTTTTTTTAATCGCTTAAAAATAAAATCATTGTGCTACATTTTTAAGTAGTTTATAAAAAAAAATTATCCTTCCTTGTAAATTATGTTTTTACATTCTTAGATTTAATCTACTTTATGCAAATCTCTTCTTTTTTTATTTATTTATTCACACATTTTTTTATTTCATATATTTTACATATGCATAGTAAATTTTGGTAAAATGAGATCTAAAAAAATAATTACTGTACAAATATTTTTAAAAAATTGATTGAGATTTTTTTATTATTCAAATAATTTATTTACTGCATATTTATTAATTATTTATTTTTAAAAATTTTTAAAATTAATTTATTATATATTTATTTTTATTTATAAAATAAAAAAAATGTTGTGTGTGTACTGTATGTGTGGTGGCTGTATGTGGGTGAGTGCGTGTATGTGTATGTATGTGGGTACGTGTGTGTACCTATGAGTGTTATGTTATAAAATATTTTATATTTTTATTGTTACTTTGTTAAATTTTATATTATATTACATGCATATATATTTAATTTACACTAATAATTTTTTTAATAGAATTTTTTCATAGATGGCCGATCATAATAATTAAGATAATAAATTAATATTATAAGCGAGCGCGTTAGCTGCATATAAAATTTGTCTAGTACTTGTTTGGTTATGCATTCATTTGCGTGATGTTGAAAAGGATAAATGGACAATATACGTAATTTACGTCTTGAAGGAGAAAGAGTTAGAGATAAATTAATGAACCATTTACTTTCATCGGAGCTTTGTTATAATCTTATAAGAATGAGTCTTTTAGCTTTTACTGAACTATATGATCTCTTAGTCAGAGAGGGTGGTTTTAGACCTACAATTCGAGTATCAATTGAAGAATTAGTTGCTAAGACATTTTATTTATTAGCACATAATGTTAAAACTCGAGAATTATCTTTTATTTTTCATCGGTCAGGTGAATCCACTAGCCGTCATTTTCACATTGTTCTACAATCCATTTTAGAGTTAGAGGATAAATTCATAAAACAATCAGATGGAGTTGAGATTCCATGTGAAATTCCCAACAGCTCTAGATTCTATCCATATTTTAAGGTGATAAAAATTAGCTATTTAATAAAATTTTGTGCATCAATAATGCTTGTTTGCATATTAATTGTTTAAAATTTAATGTCAGGATTGTGTAGGTGCAATTAATGGAACACATATACGTGTAAAAATACCTAAAAATTAAGCACCAGAATTTCGTAGAAGGAAAGACTATCCAACCCAAAATGTGCTAGTTGCATGCACATTTGACTTAAAATTTACATATGTTTTACTTGAGTGGGAAAGGATAGCATCTGACTCAATAATTATAAAAAATGCTTTAACTAGAGAAAATCTATTGAGAATGAATGTAATTCAAATAATAAAATAATTTCAATTAGGCATAATATATCTCATAAAAATTTAACGTAAATTATTTTTTTTAGAAAAATACTATCTTGTTGATGCTGGATTCATGTTGAGAAGTGCTTTTATTACTCCTTATAGATGAGTACGATATCATTTGAAAGAATATTCAAGAAATCCACTTCGAAATCCTCAAAAATTATATAATCATCAACATGCATCTTTGCGTAATGCAATTGAACGAGCATTTGGGGTTCTCAAAAAATGCTTTCTAATAATTGCAAGTTCAAAAGAGCCATCATACGGGCTTGAAACTCAAAAGCTCATCATATTTGCATGTTATATTTTACATAATTATTTAAGGGATGTAAATCTAAATGATGAACTGGTTGCTCGGGTTGATCAAGAAATTTTAGATAATAGTTATGATGGGGATGAAAGTGAAAATATTAGAGAGAATGATGATGAAACTAGGAGAGGCAAAATGCTTCGTGATAGTATAGCAGTTGATATGTGGATCCATTACCATGCATAATGTTAGTTTGTTAGTATGTTTATTAGGTTGGTTTGTATTACATTAGTATGAACTTAAAATTTTATTTGATTTTTTTAGGTGTGTATTATGTTTTATGAATGATATTAATGTTTAGTTTCTTAAATATATGGTTTTGATGAGTTGGATGATATTAATTTCAATCTTTACATGATATAATATGTTATAAATATATTTATTTTTTGTTGAATAGTGGTGAAAATGCCAAAAAGAGCTAATGCATCCTCTAGTCAAGCTCATGATTCAGATCAACATGTTATTTGTAATTGGACAATTGCCATGGATGACAAATTAATTGATGCATTTTACAATAAGCATATCATGAGAAATAGGGTGAGTGGAACTTTTACCACACATGCAATTGATCTTGTTGTAAGCGAGATGCAAGTAAAATTTCTTGACAAACCACTTAATAAGGAGAGAATTCACAATCGAATACGATCAATAAAGAGAAATTTTTAAAATGCTTTGACATCTTTTAAGGTTGTATGAGTGGTTTCGGTTGGGACTCACAAATAAAAATGTGACATGCTGAAGATGAAGTTTGGGATCAATTAATTCAGGTAAATTCAATAT
>CANXYI011552859.1:0-12082 GCA_948208565.1 Hura crepitans | reverse complement strand
GCTAAAGCCACATGAGAGGAACTATGCTACTTATGATTTTGAGTTAGTAGCCATTGTCTTTTCATTGAAAATCTAGAGGTATTACTTATATGGTGAGAAATGTTATATTTACACTGATTATAAAAGTTTAACATATCTCCTTACCTAGAAGGAGTTGAACTTGAGGTGGAGAAGGTGTCTAAAGTTGATAAAAGATTATGATTGTCTAATAAATTATCATCCTAAAAAGGCTAATGTCGTTATAGATGCACTGAGCAAAATGTTCATGGTGACATTGAGGGCTATGAATGTCAAATTGTAGTATATATAAGAAGATGCCATCCTCATAGAATTACATATTAAACTAAAATTTAAATTATAGATAAAGAAAGCACAAGCTAAGGATGAATAGTTGATACAACTTATGGGTGAAGTAAAAGAGGGGAAGGTAGTAGGATTTGAATTGAGTCAAGATGGATATTTGTTTTATCATGGTAGGTTATGTGTACCTAGTACAGATGACCTGAGGTTACAGATATTAAAAGAGGCATATAAAGCTCCTTGCTCCATGCACCTAGAAAGTATAAAGATGTATTTGGATTTGAAGCCTCATTAATGGTGGTCAGGAATAAAGTGAGATGTAGTAAAATATATGGCTAGATGTCTAATATGTTAACAGGTAAAAGCAAAACATCAAGTTCCTTCTAGATTATTACATCCTATAGCAATACCAGAATAGCAGTGGGAAAAGGTTACAATGGATTTTGTAATGGGTTTGCCTATGACTAGAGGCAAATGTGATGTTGTGCGGGTAATCATAGACATACTGACCAAGATAGCACAGTTTATCCTTATCAAAATGGATTATTCCTTAGAGGATCTTGCAAGATTGTACATAGATGAGATTGTGAGACTTCATGAGGTGTTGGTGGCTATTATTTCTGATAAAGAGCCTAAGTTTACTTCTATGTTTTGGAAGAAATTACATGAAGCTTTGGGTACTAAATTGACCTACGGTATAGCTTCCCACCCTCAGATAGATGGATAGTTAGAAAGGGTGATATAGGTATCAGATGATGTGTTGCACAACTATGCTATTGAGTTTAAAGGTAACTAGGAACAATATTTCTCCTTAGAAAAATTTGCATATAATAATAGTTATCAAACTAGTTTAGGCATGACACCTTTCGAGGCACTATATGGAAAAAGGTGCAAAACTCCTCTGTGATGGAGTGAAGTGGGTGAAAACAAGATTTTGGGTATTTATTTGATTAGAGATGTAGAGGGTAAAGTCAATCTTATCAAGAAAAGATTGAAAGCTACCACTGACAAGTAGAAGTCTTATGCTAATTTAAAAAGGAGAGACATTGAATATGAAGTGAGTGAAAAGGTGTTTCTAAAAGTGTCACCATAGAAAAAGGTATTCAAGTTTGGTAAGAAGGGGAAATTGAGTCTCAGATTCATTAGTCCATATGAAATCATAGAAAGGGTAGGACCATTGGCATATAGGCTAGGTTTGCCACTTGAGTTACAGCAAATCCATGTAATGATACTTAGATGGTATAAATCAGATCCTTCATATGTGATTCAGTAGAGGAAATTGAAGTCTAGTAAGATTTGAGCTATACAAAGGAACTGGTATAGATCCTGAAAAGAGAAGTCAACCAATTGACAAATAAAGCTATACCACTAGTCAAAGTATTATGGAAACATCACAACATAGAGAAGGCTACGTGCGAAGCTGAAGAGCATATGAAAACTTTGTACGGACTTAGTATCCATATTTGTTTACACTAGGTAATTTTGAGGATAAAATATCTTAAAAAGGGAAGAATTGTAATGCTCGTAAGTTGAGGCTCTATAAATAATACCTCTAAGGCTTAAATAGGGTTTTTAGAGTGCCAAGTCACCTTTACGAGGCCCAAGAAGGGGCATACTAGCCGTGAAACTTTGACTAGCCATAAAATGATAAAAATTACTTAATTGAAAAATTTAGCAAAACATATAAATTATTATAGTCTAAAATCTAGTAGGTCATAGGCTCAAATAAACTCAAGCTGGGAATAACCCAAGATGTGCTCGGACAAACCTGAAAATACCATACCTTAAAGGTTAAAAATTCCCCTAAGACCATTTGAGAAGGAATTTTAACTTTTTGAGGTCGTTTGTTATTTTTCATTAATTTTGAGATTTTTACATAAATCAAGGAATTAGTTAACTATCCTGCCAAATAAAATTTTAACCTAAGATTTTATAGGCCTTTAAATAGGACCAATTGAGGAATTTTAAAATTGACATGATTATTTTTAAAGGTTCGAGTGAATTTTAAAAATTGCTTGATTTTTTAGTCGAAATCGAGCATTTTAGGGATGTTGGGGTGACACATATCCCCACTTGAGCACCGCAGCCCCACTATAAAATGGTGTGCAATGTAGACATCCCATTACTTAGCCAAATGACACCTTACCTCCACCATTTCTTCTTTTTTCTTCTCTCTTGGCTGCCAATGCCATGCCCCCCTTCCACCCTATATTTTTGCTTCAATTCAAGCTCTATTCTCCTCTAATCTTCCATTAAAAATTCTTTTAAAGATTTAGGAATTAATCCTTAATGGTTTAGGACCCTATTGTTATTCATAGCAATTAAGAAAAGTCATCTAAGTTCAAGTATACATAAAAAAGGGCTAAAAAAATTCAAGTCCTTGTGTAAGTGGTTTCTTTTAATTTTTATTTTATTTCTAAGGGGATTCTATCATCCTAAGGCCACTCGTGTTCTTAGATTTTCAATTGGAGGCTTGTAGAACTTTTCATAATTCTTATAAAGTTAGTTATGGTGTATGTAAGCTTAGGAAAGGATGGTGTGAACAAGGCAATTAAAGGCTCTTTTGTATAGGAAAGGCTTCAAAAGTAATATAGGTATGTGAATTTCATTAAATAAAAACTTGTTATATTGTGTTTGCTTGAGAGTTACCATGAATTGGTCTATAGAAGTTATAGTTCAAACATGTGTCGTGTGGGAATTATTTATGTAAGCTTAAATTAATGGTGATTGTATAACATTGTGATTATTAGTGTGCTAGTTTAGGGAGAAATCTACATGTGTGGTTGTAGGGTGGAAATGATGTGTGTGATATGTGTAGGATGGAAATTGTCATATGTGGTTATGAATTTAATCTAGTCAAGAGCTGTAGGTCTATGTATTAGCATGTAAATTATGTGTAATGCATGGATGTATGTATAATTAATGGAAAATGGCTTGTTGGAATGGTGGATGTATAGGAAATAGTATGGTTGGTATGGGAATAGGGGTGTATGTGGTCATTTTAATGATAAAATACATGTAAATGTGTGTTACTAGTGTGGCCAAGACATGAGTAAGGTGTGTCATGGCATGGCATACATGATATGTCATGTGTCCATGTGTTTGTCTACTAGAATAATGATATATGACATGCATGTGTGAAGAATTATGGAAAATGCATGTGTACAATTGTGGACAAGCTATGGTCAAGAGGTATGTATGCCATTTGATATGGTAAGTATGGTATGTTATGGTATGTAATATGCATGATTAGCAATGAACATGTGATGTATGGCATGGAATTACCATGGAATATGTGAAATCATGTATAAAAAAGTGGCATGTATTATGACAAATTAATGTAAACAAAATAGGTTATGAAATGGTGTAAGAAGTGGCTTGAAAATAGGCTTGGAAAGCGTGACTAAAAATGGCCTATAATATGACTTATAATAACATGAAATGGGCTTAAATTGTAGACACCTTGTATATTTGATTTTAATGGCAATATGGGGCCATTGTTGTTACCTTATGAGGTACATGGAATGAAAGTATTTATGGCCTAGAATGGCATGATAATGTGACTTGAATTGGCATGAGAAAATGACTAGTAAATAGTGAAAAATGACCCGTAACAGTGTATTGAAAAAATATAAATTACCTGTAACTGTCCTATAAATTCCATATGTGAGAATGGCACCTAATGGGACCTATAATGGACATAAAATAGGGCTTGCATTATGACAAAAAAATAAGTCTAAAATGGACTTGTAAATGCCTAAGTAAAAGACCTATAACAGCCTTTTAGAGAAATGGACCTTTAACTATCCCACAATAAAACTGACTTGTAATAGTCTAGCTAAAATTTAAAGGTGGAAATTAAATAATAACTCTCTATTAATAAGTTGTAAATATTTTGAAATAGTGATCAGTAATAAAAGAAACATAAATAAGAGACTATTACCCTATTAGTTGGACACCCACTGAATAGGTTGATCGATTAACTAGGGATCAACAGCTACTAGATATTTGTCTATTTATCAGACCTAACCAATGTAGCAGTCAGGGTCTAAAAGATGGGCCATTATTCTATGTTGTGGAAAATGTGACATGATGATATGATAACATTTCATTTTTTTTGTTTATTAGACTAGGCCAGTGTAATGGTTAGGGTCCACAAGATGGGCCACTGTACTAGGGTTAGCGCAAAAATAGAGGTCCAAAATGTAGGACCACTGCACAGTTTGATTTCCCTCTTTGTCCAGTGTCTGAAAGTGCAATCTACCTAGTTGGGCCTACTAAATAAATTAAATATTTTACTTGATGACAGATAATAATAATAATACCTAAATTAAAGAAAGTTTATAAAGGGTTAAATTTAAAAAATTGAATCATCAAACTGAGTAATAAAATAGTATTATTTTGTCACACATTTAACAAAATATTATTATTTTGCCACATGGGTTATATGTATTGCATTCATGCATCCATAGCATGTCAAATCATCTATGTTCTTGCTATAAAATGTTTTTATTATTTCTAATTCACCACTGAGTTTCATACTCAGCATACTACTATTTTGGTGTGTAGGTAACAAGTAGTGGTCTAGCCTTAAGTTTTATGTAGTGTAGCAGCAGAGGAATTGAAGGGTATAAGGTTTTTTTTTATTATTTTAATGGTTTTAGTAGGCACTCATGTGCATACTATAGGTCATGGGTTTGTTAAGCTTAGGAGCTACTAGTGTCTGTAATACTAAGTTAATCAAGTGATGTAAAAAAATAGGCATATGGATTTGAATGGTTTAATTTCTACCTGTGCTAATGTTTATGGGCCTAGGGCTTAAGGGGTGATTAATTTCTTGTCATGATATATAGATGATGATGAAGGACCAGATGGGTCCAATAGTGGCTATTAGAAGTGATTTTAATAGGTAAAAAGTTTTAGAATATCACTCGGGTAGCTGTTATGCTACCTAAATTTTTAGGATTTAATGTACCTTGAACATTGATGTTTATGTGATAAATAGGGAAGTTAGGCAACATTTGTCCATATAAGAGATAATCTATAAGTTTTAAAGGAATGTAGGTTTGGAGCAATTTCAGGATGGATGACTTATTGAGAAGGGCATTGCCTATTAGGTTTGTTCAAGAATCTGGTATAGGGCATCACAAGTTAAGCTTGAGGTAATGACGGTGGTTAGAATTGATTAAGGATTATGATTGCTTGATAAACTATCACTTGAGAAAGGCTAATGTAATTATAGCTACATTAAGCCAAAAGTTCATAGTGATAATGAGAGTAATGAATGTTAGAATGAAATACACAAAAAAAGATGCCATCTTAGTTGAATTACAAATCAAGCTTGACTTTAAGCAATAGATAAAAGAGGCACAAACACGATATAAATAGCTAACATAGATAATAAGTAAATTCAAAGAGGGGAAGACCATAGGGTTTGAGTTGGGAGGGGATGGATGTTTATATTACCATTGTAGGTTATGTGTACTTAATGCAAATGACTTAAGGACATAGATTTTGAGTGAGCCTTATGAAGCACTTTACTCCATACATCTAGGCAGTATAAAGATGTCCTTAGATTTAAAGCCTTATTAGTTGTTGTTAGGGATGAAGTGTGATGTAGCGAAATATGTAGCCAAGTGTTGGACATGTTACCAAGTAAAGGTTGAGCATCAAGTTCCTTCAAGATTGTTAAATCCAATAGCAATAACATAATGGAAATGGGAGAAGGTTACCATGGATTTTGTGATGGGAATACCACTAACTAGTAACAAGTGTGATGCTATATGGGTGATTATAGATAGGGTGAACAAGCTAGCACATTTTATTCCTGTAATAATGGATTACTCATTGGAGAAGCTTACATGACTGTATATTGATGAAATTATGAGACTCCATAGTGTGTTAGTAGCCATCATTTCAAACAAAGATCCTTGATTCACTTTCATGTTTTAGAAGAAGTTATATGAAGGTCTTAGTACTAAACAAACCTACAGTATAGCTTTTCACCCTCAGTTAGATGGGCAATTAGAATAGGTGATACAAGCACTAGAATAAATGTTATGTAGATATGTAATAGAGTTTAAATGAAGTTAGGACTAGCACTTGCCCTTGGCTGAATTTTCTTTTAATAATTGCTATTAAGATAGTTTGGGCATGGCGCCCTATGAGGCATTATATGGTCGAAGGTGCATAACCCCTTTGTATTGGAGTGAAGTGGGGGAAAGCAAGATTATGGGAATTGACTTGATCAAGAATATAGAGCATAAAGTCAAGGTTATAATAGAAAGGCTAAAAGCTACCATGAATCAACAAAAATACTATGCTAACTTAAAAAAAAGGGATGTAAAATATGAAGTGGCTGAGAAAGTTTTCCTAAAAGTATCACCGTGGAAAAAGGTACTTAAAGGAAAGCTTAGTATTAGATTTATTGATCCTTATAAGATTATAGGATGTGTGGGGCTAGTGCTGTATAAGCTAGCCTTACAAGTTTAGTTATAGTAAATCCATGAAATGATTAATGTATCATTGCTTTAATGATACATATATGATCCCTCACATATAATACCTATAAAAAAGATCTAAGTACAAATAGATTTGACTTATCAGGAAACACTAGTGTAGGTTTTAGCTTACGAAGATAATTAGCTACGAAATAAAACCATACCACTAGTCAAAGTGTTATAGAAGCATTACAATATAGAAGGTGCTACTTAGGAAAGTAAGGAGCAAATGCAGGCTTAGTACCCACACTCATTTTCACTAGATAATTTCAAAGACAAAATTATATAAGAGGGGAATAATTGTAATGCCTATAAATCAAGGCTTCATCACCAGTACCTCCGAGACTCGAATAGTGTTTTTAGGGGCTGTGACACCTTTGTGGGGCCCAAGAAAGGCTGTACTAGTCATTAAACTTTGAAGGCCATAAAATGGGCAAAATAAATGAATTTAAAAATTTAGTAGTACCAATAATTCATTTTGGGCCATAAGATAGTGAATCATAGCCTCAAATGGACTTAGGCCAAGAATAACCTGAGATGTGCATTAACAGACTTGAAAATATTATACCTTAAAGATAAAACATTCAAGTTAGTTCATTGGTAAAGGAAATCTAATTTTCTAAGGTCATTAGATAATTTATAGGAATTTCCTAATTTTTTGAGGAATTAGTTAACCAACTTGCTGATGGAATTTTGATGTTAAATTTTGTAGGCCCTGTCTAGGATATTTAAAATAAATGCAATTATTTTTTAGAGGTTTAAATGAATTTTTAAAATTTCCAAAAATTATAGCTAAAAATGGAATCTTTCAGGTCTTTTGAGTGGTATGTTTTATGAATCGAGCCACACACTCACCACTATAAAAGGTCCATTTACCACATGTGTATCACCCTTCACTTGCAAAGTCACCCTACACCATTTCCACCTATTTTCTTCTTTTTTTCCTGACACTTCCCTACTATTCCTCCATAATTTTTAGCCATTGACAATACCATTTCACCACTATTCCTCTACCAAAAATCACCATAATTAAGTAGGAAATATTCCTTAAGGCCCTAATCTCCATCTCTATTAATAAAAGTTAGAAAAATTCACCAAAGCTTGAGTTCAATATATGAAGGCCTAAAAAATTCATTTATGGTGTAAGTGGGTTTTCCTCACTTTTTTATTTTAGTTGTGTAGTCCTTCTAATTCTAAGAATCACCATAATTTCATATTTTAAATTGGAGCATTGTGTGATTTTTTATGAATTTTCTAAGTTAGGAATGGTGTATATAGACATAAAGCAAGTGGTGAGGGATCAAGGAATTAGGCCATTCAAAGTGTGAAAAAGGATCTAAAGATTTAATAGGTATATGAATTTAATATAATGTTAACATGCCATGATGTTTGTGGATGTGAATTGCCATGAAATGATTTATGGAATTGTATGTGCGAGCTTTTGTGTGTGTGTATTGTGTGACTAAACATGCCATGAGCTCCATTGTGTGTGAAATTAATGATTTAGATATGAATTAGGTGAAAAAAGTGTACGTAAATACTTGAGGCCTATATGGCTGAAAGGTATGTTCATGTATGGCATTATATGTGTACGGTGATATGGCATGTATACCTAATGTAACTAAGGGGAAATGTAGTGTGTGGCATGATTATAGATGTGTGTATGTGAAATTTATGAGAAAAGCATGTGTGTGTGTGTGTGCTTAGTGTCATTATTGTCAGAAGGTGTAGGCATGGCATGTGTGTGTGAATTATTGGTGTAAGTGTGCCATGATGTTATTGGCATGTGAATATGATGGTATGTATGTTATTTAAGTGATAAAATCTTATATATGTGCATGATCATGCTGTGGCCGAGAGGTGTGACAAGGTGGGCATGGCATGCCATATAAGGTATAGCATTGTACATGAGCTATAATGGCGAATCATGTGGTGTGTGTGATGTGTAAGATATACTTATGGCATGAAACATGAGTAAGCATATGCATAAATATGGCATAGTGTATAGTTAATAAAGGTAGTGTCAATCTATTACAATGTGGTGTAAGAACACTCTTAAATGTGAATAAAAGTAAATGGTACAATCTAGCTTAAAATGGTTACCTAATTTGACCTAACAGTTGTAATTATCTTAGTCACTTGAGGGAATTTAATTTAGTGGCATTTTGTCATGAATAAAATTGATGTATTGTGATGGTTGGAATGAGAGATTTATAACATGAAATAGCATGGAAATGTGGCTTGTAATGGCATGAGAAAATGCTAAATGAATAATGGCCATTAACTTATAGCTATGTCCCCAAGAATAAAATGGACCTATAACTATGTTATGTAAAATGAATTTATAAAAATGGATAGTAATAGGGGTATGAAACGGACACATAAAATGACTTTTGATAGTGGGATGAAAAGGACATAAAAGGACTTTAAATTGTCTATTAAAAGTGACCTATAACTTTCCAGTGAAAAATGAACCGATAAAAATGACTAATAACTATTTATGTATAACATGAAAATAAATTAAATTAATGTCCTTTAACTGAATAAGATTAATTAATAGATAGTTGGCCTAATAGTTAGACACCTACTGGATAGGTTGATCGGTCAACTAGGGATTTGTAGCTACTAGAGGTATTGGTCCTTCTAAGTTTGATTAGTGTGTTTATGTAAATAGGTGCAGGCATTGAGGTCTTGATATTTAGGCCTTACACACTCGGGCATTAGGAGGTCTATAGGACTGATCCCTGCTACCCCACTTGCTTAATTATAGATATTGGGTGGTCCTATAAGGCTAATCCCTCTTATCCTCTAGAATTCCCTAATGTTATTTTTTAGGATATTAGAAGGTCTACGGATTGATCCGTGCTATCCTTACTATTTAGTATTAGGAGCTTTCTATGAACTAATCCGTACTACTAGACTAGGTAGGTACAGCTACCAAGGTCTAAAATGTGGGCATTTTATAGCTTTGGAGTTCCTTTTTAACTAGTTTCTTAAAGAGTCGTCTTTCTAGGTGGGCTTGAATAATAAAAAGAAATTTAATGAAATAGGATAGTCTATAATAATGGGACTTATGAATAGATAAAATAATGGCATGAGACTAATAAATTAAACACTGAGAAAGAATAATAAAACAATATTATTTTATGACATCGACTTCATATGATGCATGTATGCTTACATGGCATGTTTTATTTTATCAAATTCACCACTACATTTTATACTCAGTTTATCAGTAGCAGCAGAAGATGGAAGCATAGCCTCTGTAGATTTTGCAATGTAGTAGTGTCAATAACACAAAGGTATATTTTTTGTTCTTTTGATGGTGTATTGAGGGCACTCAAGTATGTAATATGGGCTTTGGGCAAAGTTAGCATAGTAGATAAAGTTATTTGTATATTTTATGCTTAAAGCGGATGATTGTATAGAAGGCCTTTTATTTGAATGTTTTATTTTTTATGTTTTATGTTGTATATGAGCCTAAGTCCCTATGTGTTAGCTTTAATATGTGTGATGATATTAGAGGACTAAAAGTGTCCAGGTGATGACAGGTGTTGATATTTTTGTTAAAAGTGCCTTTTTTAGGTGTTTATTTTTGGAAATATCACCTGGATAGCTGTTATGCTGCTTGAATTTTTATGGAATTAATTACTAATCAAAAAATGGATTTTTATGGTTGCTATGTAATGTATAATGATGTTTAAGGATTATAATAGAGTTTTAAGAATCATCTATCAAATAAAATGACTAAAATCTTAAGTATTAACAAATAAGCGTTGGAGAAATTTCAAGATGGGTGGCCATATAGGAAGTGGCATCACCTATTAGATTTTTTAGGAAATCAGATAGGGGTGTTACATTGGGTGGTATTAGAGCCTAAGTTTAGGTGTTCCTACATCTTTTACATAAGTGCAAGTGTCTAGGATTTTATTTTTCTTTTAAGCTACATGGCAAGGAGGCTGATAAGTTGTTATCTTTTTATAGTGATATAAGATGAGTTGAAGGATTCCAAAAGAACGAGGGGAAAACATAGCTAGCTATGCCCCCACCACTGTCTAGGGAGCAGTAGCTAGTGAAACTACACTAGAACCTATTGATGCTATAGCCACAGGCATAGCCATAGACCTAGGCATCTTTAGCACATCTGTAATAGATTGTAAATTTGCTGAGACACATATTAGCATCAGCTTTTGTACCTCTTTCATCCTAACTGTGCCATAAAAAAATATTTATAGAGAGTTAAAAAGATGTGAGCAATAGATTTTTTAGGAATAGGGAAGCTGAAGTAGCTAGAGCAGAGTATTGGTTGGAAAGGACACTCAGAATTCTAAAACAGTTAGAGTGCATAGAGGAGGAAAGTCTAAAGTGTTCTACATTTCTTATACAAAAGGAACCTTTTCACTAGTAGGACACAAATAAGAAAAGGAAAGCAGTAGTAGATGTAACCTAAGAATTCTTTCTATAAGAGTTTATGAAGAGATATATCCTAGAATCTTATAAAGACAAGAAAAGATAAGAGTTCTATAACTTGATGCAAGCAAGAAGATCTATGTCAAAATAAGAGAAGGATTTTGCAACATTGAGTTGATATATAGAGGAATTTGTACCTACTAAAAAGGAAAGGTGCAAGAGGTTCTTAAAGGGCCTTAATATAGAGTTACATATGCAAATAGCCAACCCAAAGGTTATAAATTTTGTAGTTTTGGTAGCAGCAGCCTATGATATGGAAGAGATGTAGCAAGAAAAGATGGACTCTTTTTAGAGTATAAGGCCTTTCACACTAATTTAGGCTAGCTCAAGACTTGAAGATAGTAAGAGGAAGAGGGAGACCCAGTTTCAGTCTTAGCCAATGCAACAATCATAGAGACAACCCTAGTCTCAAAGGTTTGGTTAGGCTTTTATATCTAGGCCTTGACCACCTTAATGAGCCTCTAGTGCACTAGCATCATCACTTAAGGGTACACCCTCGACTTGTTAGACTTATACCATAAGATATTATGGTCAGTGTTGGTAGACAAGAAGGAGAGAGTGTTTCACTTTTAGGGCTAAAGACAATTATTAGAAGGATTGTCCCTGGAGGTAGATTAAAGTTGCTCAAACTCAAGCATCAGTAATACCTTAGAATATGGGACAGAGATAGACTAAAGGTGACCAGCCAAGTAGTAGTTAAGGGACTAGGTTAGAGGCATGGGCTCTAGCTAGATAGTATGCCATCAGAGCTTATATGGAAGCAAAGACTTTGAATGTCATTGCTAGAACTTTTGATTTATTTGATGCACAAG
>CANXYI011552658.1:0-11109 GCA_948208565.1 Hura crepitans | reverse complement strand
GTGAAGACTTTGGTTGTAATTTTTATACAGCTAGATATCCATGTACTTAGGTGGGAAATGGGTAGGAAAATGTATTTAAGCTTTGGAAATGTAAATAAATTAAGTGAATGTGACCAATTAATGTAAATTAAGTATTTCTATACATGTTTTTTGGTGAATGTATGATTATATTATTGATGTTGATGTGAGCCTAAGGCTCTATATCTATGCTTGTTTTATCTGTGGCTTGAGGCCTGGGTTTAATGTGTGCTAAATGATGGGACGAAATGGGTCCAAGTGTGGTGAATTTTTTATAGAAGTGTTAAACAGGCTTGTTGAAATTTTGAGTTAGGACCTCGGGCAGTTGTTATGCTGCTGAATTTTTAGGTGACACCTAAGTGCTATCAAATTTTCTCTGTGAGGACTAAGTAAGATTGATTCTAGCCTAAATAGATTATAGGAACTAACTGAAGTGACTTTGGAGTAAGATAGAATGTTCTATAGTGAAATTAGTAAAAGTTAAACAAATAACCATAGGAGAAATTTTAGGTTGGGCACCCTGGCGAGAACTGTGCCACTTATTAGGTTCTTTAAGAATCCAGTAGAGGGTGTCACAGAAGACTTCTTTTGGTATTTTGCTTTTTCTTAGTATGATTTGTGATGTATTAATAAAGAGGTACTCTTGTGTAATTGAGCAATTAGGCCTAATATGTAATGTAAATATTTTTGTAACTCTATAAGAACATATGATAACTTATTTATATATATATATATTATGATGCATAACATGTATGGTGTCTTTTCCTTGCATATGCTTGATAGATGTTGAGTTGAGTTAGAGGGTCAGATGGATGCAAATGATGGTGTGTTGTGTTGTGATATTTTGGAAGTGCTATTTTTATACAAGTTAGTATTTGGAATAGTACCTAGTACAAACATTATTCTATCAAAATTTCAGCATGAAGACCCTAATAGTACACCATAGAAAATAGTTCTTGAAAATCTTTATTTTTGCAATCTCATGCATCCAAAGTATATTTCAACATCAAATGTTAAGGCTTCAATTTATAATGGTTTTCTATAATAGTAAATTCAGATATTGATTTATGAGCTACTCCTTATTTTAGTTTGGCAATTAGACCAAGTAAAGGGCATTACATTTATTGCTATAAGAAATCTTGTTTAAGCATTCCTCGATATATATGGGTTACATAAGAGGGTCTTAGGTGTGACACCCCTTACCAGATTCCTGAAGAAACTCAACAAGTGATGCACTTCCCACTTATCGTAGGATTGCTCTAGAGGTAAACTCTTTAACATTTTTGGACTGTTCTAGAATTCTATCACATTTTGCTTAAATGTCTACTATAACCCTTTATCATATTAATACATGGTCTGACAGACTTAGAAAACTCATTTACACACACTTTCCATGTCACAAAAAATTAGGAAGCATAACGGCTACTCGGGTGACATACCAAAATTTTTTTCACCTATTAAAAGCACTTCTATAGGTAAGGAATCCATAAACCTCCATTTAGACCATTATAGTTCCCTAATCAACATCAGCAAACATCAAAAACATAAACACAGGGCCTTAGGCTCATAGTTATCAAACCACAAGCAAACTAAACAAACATAACACCTGCTTATATACATCACAACCAAGTTTTATACATAGACATAGCAGCTTCTAAGCATGATAACCCAAACCTATAAGATTTTACATGAATGCCACTATTGAAAGAAAAATAACTTTCTTTACCCTTTAACACTTGTATGGCTACACTACACGATCACCTAGGCTAGCTTGCTTATCCTTGTTACCTGTGTACCACAACATAAGTACACTGAATATAAAACTCAATGGTGAATTTAAAATATTTAAAAATGCAATATGCAGTAATACACATAAGTAAGCATAAAATAATGGTCTAAGTGTAATGTGTGAGTAACATGCTAGATGTTTGATGTCATTCAGATAATGTCATATTTTCTTTATAATTAACAAAATGCTATTAAGGTGTATTTATTAAAATTACAATCAGAAACTATCGCCAACTATTTTAAATCTATATTTCTTTATTTTAAGACAATTTCATTGGCCCAACAAGATAGATGACACTTACGGACACTAGAATTAGAAGGAAATGAAAAATATATAGTGGCCCGCATTTTAAACCCTGATTGCTACACTCACCTGATATAGTCGTAGGGATAAGTTTAAAGGACCCTCCCAAGGGGCAAAAATACTATGTTAATGTGTATAGGGATTAGTCCGTGACCTCCCAAAGGCATTGATTAGGTCAAATAATTCCTTCAAGTTTGCTCAGTAGACTAGTTCAGTGGCCCTTATAGGGACATTTACCACTACACTGGCATATTCTGATATACAGTTAATAAGGAAAAGTCTCTACCCTATAAACTAGTGCACTAGCTCAATTTTAAATCTCGACCACTACACTGGCCCAGTATGATAAATAGACAATTTAGCAACTACTAATCCATAAGTTGACTGGTCAATGCATTTAGTGGGTGTCTAACTAATGGGTCATCTAACCCATTTTAAATTTATTTTTTTACTGATCATCTTTTAATAATATTACAAGTTGAAAAATAAAAAGTTAAAATTTTTATCAAATAGTCAACTTTTGACTTGAACAGTTGTATGTTATTTTTAGCCTTGTTGGGTAATTATGCCTAAATTTTTCTATCACTTTTTGACTCATTTTTGAAAGCATAATTACAAGCATATTAAATCAAGTTTAACCCATTATTTTGGCTCGATTTTACATACTTGCTAGTTAATTTAATTATAGTTCTAAAATCTTTTTTAATGGGACAATTATAGGTCATTTTACCTATTTGCATAGGGCATTTTTAGGTTAATTTTTCGTCCTTTTTTAGTGCCAATTTCACTCATGACCATGCATTTACATAGGACTAAAGCCAAACTCAAGTAGGTATATCAATTTTTCATACAAATGGCTTACATGCCGAGGGACATAAACATCATATGTTAGGTCATTTTAAGGTATAATTTCGTGCCTAAAATAAGTCAATTTTTCACATCATTTTAAGCCACTTTCAAGTTCATTTTCAATCTTTTTCCATTCTTTAAAAGGGTATCGTATGCTATTCATTACATGCTATACAAAGTATGCACATTCACTTAGATCATGCCATATACATAATGCCACATTCAAGCCACAAAATTTCATGCCATTACACACAAGTGCTAGCTAGGCCATACCTCATTTTCATACTATTTTCCTTGCAAAACTCTTGGCCAATAGCCTCAATTTGCCTTACACATGCTTTCAATCACATTCAAGAACACACATACGTATTTAAACTTCACACAAGCATGCCTACACACACATTATGGCTTTGCCATGCAAACTAAGGCAACATACACTTTAATCAAACCTCGGCTCATTCATATACACACACATAAGCTTTATTTGACCAATCCCTTTGGCTATACCTCACATGCCATCAATGGCAAGCCATATACCATACCATATGCTAACTATTCATGCCATATACTTAGCCTACCCACCAACCAACCTCTCAGCTAAAAGAAGACACACATCAAAACTTGTAATTCTCACCACATACCTACACATTTCAAGTATCTTTCATGCAACATACCTTAAATATCATGCCATAACACCTTAATAATCTATACACACACACACGCACACAAGTATAAAAGCTCTTAGCCAAAAGGAGAAGTTACCCTTCCATGCATGCTTTCCACCTAATTACCATCCCAAGCACTCATTTTACATATAATTAGTCTAATTACATGCCTAATCCATCAACTAGCACATATTAGCCATATTTTCTACTAGTTCTATACAAGGATTCCAATCTTAAGTCATAATAATTTTATCACATATGCTTCAATCACTTTAAATTCACTTACCTCCATATCAAAGGAGTTAAATTCCACACTTTAAGCTTGAAAGAACTCACCAACACCTCACTTTATTCCTTCATCTCCTTACACGCTAATCTCCCTTCAAAAATCCACCAAAAATCACACACACCTTTAAATAAAATTCAAAGTATATAGGTGTTCCTAGAATCATCAAATTACCTAGGAAATAAATTAAAAAGGGTTGAAATACTTACACATCAAAAGTTACCCTTTTAGTCCTTTTTTATGAACACCTTAGTTTCCTTGAATTTTTTTTCCAATTTAGGGACTTCTATGGCCTCCAACACCTTCATAAAATAATTTCTAACATAATTAAGGGACTTATGGTGGCAATACACAAGGGAAAAGCTTGCTTGAAGCAATGAAAATGGTGGTTTTTTTACTAAAAATGGCATTAGGAAGCAAAGGGGAGAAAGAAGATATAGATGAGAGGAGGTGAATGGGGGTGGCCAAGTGGCTACTTGGGTAGCAAATAGGGGATTATATAGGTGGTAAGGTGGCACAGGTGGGGCCCACATGCCACCTGAACAACCAAAAAAAGCTTAATTTTGATAGAAAATTTAGGGAATTTAAAAAAAATTACTCAGACATCTAAAAAACATTACATTTGCTTTAAAAATCCTTGATTATTCCATTTAGAGTCTCATAAAATTTCACCACCAAATTGCACTAATAGGATAATTAACCAACTACCTCGATTTACATGTAAAATCCTAAAATTAAGAAAATTTACAAATGACCTCAAAATAAAAAAATACATTCACCAATGGACACCAATGAATTTATAACCTTAAGGGTATGGCATTTTCATGTCTAGCCAGGCATATCCTAGGTCATTCCTCGCCTAACTCTATCTGAGCCTACGGCTTATTAGATTACTACCTAAAATAATTTATTAGTTCTACTAAATCTTTAAATTAAGTCAATTTCTTCATTTCATGGCCCTCAAAGTTTCATGACCAATGCCTTACCTTAATCCTCGTGAAGGTGACTAGGCACTCTAGGAACACTTTTCCAACTTTAGCATTATTGTTCATAGAGTCTCAACTTACGAGCATTATAATTCTTCCCCTCTTAAAAAAACTTTCATCCTTAAAGTTACCTAGGGTAAAAGGGTATGGATATTGATTCATTATCTACTATTTAGGCTACAAGTAGCTTCTACTACATTGTGATGTCTCCAAAGAACTTTAAGCAAAGGAATGGCTTTATTCCTCAATGGCTTCATTTCTTTGGCCAATATCTATATTTGTTCTTCTTTGTAGCTTAAGTCTAGCTATATGTCTACATTTGTTGTTGGTATTACATAGGAGGGATCTTATCTATATCACCTCAGCATTGAGATATGAAACACATCATTAATCTAGGATAATTCAGATGGTAAAGCTAGCTTATATGCTAGAGGTCCCATTCTTTTTGTGATCTTATATGGTATAACAAATATAGGGCTCAGCTTCCCCTTTTTCCCAAATTTGAGGACCTTCTTTATTGAGAACACTTTTAAGAACACTTTCTCACCTATAGCATACTCAATATCATTTTGATTCAGATTTGCCTAACATTTCTACCTAACAGCTGAAGCTTTTAGTCTCTCTCTAATCACCTTAACCTTTTTCTTCTACATCTCTAATTAGATTAACTCATGATATCTTTTTTTCCCTAATCTCACTCAAACACAAAGGAGTTTTACACTTCTTTCCATATAGTGCTTCATATTGGGCTATTCCTAAACTAGTCTGATAGCTGTTGTTGTAGGCAAACTCAACTAAAGACAAGTATCGATCCTAGTTGCCTTTAAATTCAAACGGCATAGCTGTGTAACATATCCTTATGCACTTGTATCACTGTCTCTAATTATCCATCTATCTGAGGGTGGAAAGTTGTACTGTAGGTCAATCTAGTGCCTAAAGCCTCATGCAACTTCTTTTAAAGCCTAGAACTGAACCAAGGATCTCTATTAGAAATGATTACCATAGGTACACCATGAAGTCTAACAATTTCATCAATGCACATTTTAGCTAACTTTTCCAATGAGTAGTCCATTTTGATAGGGATAAAGTGAGCTATTTTGGTCAATTTATCAATAATCGCCTACACAACATCATATTTACCTCTGGTTATAGGCAATCCCATTATAAAGTCCATTGTCACATTTTCCCACTTCCACTCTAGTATTACTATTAAATGTAACAATCCAGAAGGAACCTAATGCTCAGCCTTTACATGTTTACATGTCAGACATCTAGCAATATACTCTACCATATCTCTCTTCATACTTAACCAACAATACTGAGGCTTTAAGTCAAAATACATCTTAGTACTACTAGGGTATATAAAGTAAGGAACTTCATGAGCCTCCTTTAGTATTTATAACATCAGGTCATCTATGCTAGGTGCACACAACCTACCTTAATAATTTAAACATCCATTCTTTCTCAAATAAAATCCTAGTGTCTTCCCCTCTTGGACATTACTTACTAGTTGCATTAATGACTCATCTCTACCATAAGCTTCCTTATCTGCTATGTAAAATTTGGTTTAATCTATAACTTAGCCAATACAACATTCTCCTTGGTGTACTACAATTTAGCATTCATAGATCTCAAAGTTACCATGAATTTCCTACTAAACACATCTACTACTAAATTAGCTTTTCCTAAATGGTAATCTATTAAGCAGTCATAATCTTTAATTAGCTATAGCCATTTTCTCTACCTCAAGTTCAATTCTTTCTGAGTGAGAAGGTATTTCAAACTCTTGTTATCTATGTAGATGTAACATTTCTCACCTTATAAGTAGTTCCTCTAGTTTTTCAAAGCAAAAATAATAGTAGCTAGCTCTAAGTCACGAGTAGGATAATTCTTATCATGTGATTTTAACTATCTTAAAGCATAGGCTACTATATTTCTTTATTGCATCAGCACACAACCCAAGCCATTAAGTGAGGAATCATTATACACCACAAAGTCCTTATCCTATTCTTGTTGAATCAGGATAAGAGCTTTTATCAACATCTTTTTTAGATTCTCAAAACTGGCCTAACAAGCGTCATCCCATTCAAATCTCACATTCTTTCTAACTAGTCCTATAAAAGGGGTTGTAATCAAAGAGAATCCCTTGACAAACCTTCTATAATACCTAGCTAATCCCAAGAAACTCTATATCTCTATCACATTCCTCGGAGGTTCTTTCTAACTAGCTAATGTCACTATAGGACACTATTTATATACCTTATTCACATGTACACTCTATCCAATAGGATTACTCACTTGTATATCTATGTTCAGATGCTCATATTTTAGTCCGCTATCATATGCCAATATGGTGTATACATATGAATATATGGATCCTAGGTCTACCAAAGCCAAAATTAGAATATTAAATAAATAAAAAGTGATAGTTATGACATTTAGTGATGCTACCTCTTCTCTGGCACTAATAGCATACTATCTAGTTGAGGCACAAGCTTCTAATCTAGTCCACTAAGTTGATCCCCTCTACTCCATCTCTAACCACTATTTTAAGGTGCAACTATAGATGCTTGATTGTGAGTGTAATACCCATGCTTCAAGTCTCCATAAATAATGCCATTAGGCCTGATAAGTGTGCGCAAGGTACTGGGTCACTTGCACACAAGCTAAGGTAGTGACACTGGTCATGAAATTTTAAGTGGCTTTAATTTGATGAATAGAGCAAAACTTAAAAATTTAGTAGAACCAAAAGTTCATTTCAGACTGTAAGTTACCTTTCGACACAATAAAAACTTTTTAGGCTAGAATTGACTCGAGATATGCCTAAATGAACTCAAAAATAGTGGACCCTGAAGCTTAAAAATTACATTGAGTCCATTGATGAAAAAATCTTTGAAATCAAAGGTCATTTTCAAATTATCGTAATTTTTAAGGCTGGCATGCAAATTGAGGTAGCTTGAAAACTGCCCTATCGATGGAATATGGCCACAAAATTTACGAGCAGCTAGAGGGGATTAAAATATGAATGTTAGAATACATGGTGTAATTTTTAGAGGTCTAAGTGAATTTTGGTGAATTTCTAAAGTTTTCAAAAAAATCGAGCTATTTTGGGATGGATCAGATGGCTGTAGACCCTACCCATGCACTTGCCAGCTAGCTTAGGGCTTTAAAATATGGTAAGGTGAGTGGCAAAGTGGATTTTTCCACTAAATAAAAGCCAAAATTTTCTCTCCCTTTTCTACCCAGTAAGTGATGCCACAGTTGAGAAGAGAGAGACTTTTATCTTCTTCCTCCAACCAAAACTATAATTTCTATGTTCTAAAATTCAAGTTAGGATGTTAGTGACCTTTTAGAAAAATAATTAGGGCAAAAGGAGCTCCCATCTATGAATTAAAATAGCCTAAAGTTTTCTAGATAGAAGCAGTCTAGCAAGGACACCAAGGTGAGTTCTTTGCTTTTCCTTTGGTTATTATTGTTTTTTTAGACTAGAAATTGTTCCTTGGGATACATAACATTTGTGGGGATGTATGTAAAATGTGTTTGAGATGAATTGGGGTAAAGAAAGGCTTGAAGAGCAAGGGAGAAAGTCACCGTGGTGTTGGAATTGAAGCTGGCTACCTTGAAGTGGTGGTGATTGCATCTTCAAGTGAAGGAGGTAAGTGAATTCTTTCATTCACTTCATGCCTTTAAATTCTAATAAATGATTCTTAAGTTTAAGAATGGTTTGAGTTCATAAAATAGCTTGGATAGGTGTTTTCTTGAAAGATTATTGTACATAGCATAAAGGAATGGGGATTGTATGGTTTAATAATGAAAAATAGTCATGTTGATGCCAAACTTTAACTTGGCCAAGAGGTTTACAAAGTGCTAAAGGCATGTGTATGGTGCTAAATGGGTATATTGATGTTTAATTTATGTTATGATGATTTTTGTGTGTTGGTTTGTAATGGAAATTACTTCTAAAGTAATAGGGTAATACATGTTGCCATGAAACGAGTGAGTGGTTGAGTGCTTGATTTATAATTGTTAATGTGTGTGGCTTGCTTAGTGTGGTTTTATGTAGTGTTAATGCATGTACCTTAGACCTATGATGCATGAATAATTGGCATGGCATGGAATAAGTTTAAGTAATGCATAGAGGCATGGAAAGTTAATGGTAGTCGAAGCATGTGATAGGCCTTTACTACCTTTAATGGCATGAAAGTGTGAAGGTATATGTGTAAGTGTACTTATGCAATGGATTAATGGATATATGTGTAATGAACACTATGAAAAATGCTTGATTAGGGCTATTAGTTAGCTGTACCCAAGAGATAGCTCAAGGAAAATGGCATGATAAAAAGGAAAATATGTATACCATGTTTTGTGTATTAAAGCATGATTATAAAAGCATGAATTGTTTAATTGTGGTTGACATGAATATAGTAAGAGCATACTTTAAAGTGGCATAAAACCTAGTCATAAAGTGACATGAAACCTAACTTGAAAATGGCATTAAAGCTAGATTAGCAATCATGTATACAAAGTGGCTTGAAATTTTGCCCATATAGGCTATAGATTGTGAATAAAAACTATGTTTATTTATATGCCTTTGAGGGCTAGTGTTTATGATTGTGCATGATGGCAATTGTGCTTATTCTTTGGCCTTGGAAGTGGCCTAGATATGTCTGACTTTAGGCCTATGAATGTACTTAATAGGATGTTGAAAATTGTGCTATAATTGGACTTAAAATAGTCCTAAAATTGTGTCTTAAAAAGTGGTCAAAATGACTTGCAACTGTTCAGTTGACCATTACCTAAACCAAAAATGTCAGTAGAAAGAAAGTGTTAATTTCATGAGAATTAATGATATGATAAATTAAAACATATTAAACCTTGTATATTGGAAATAATAGAACTTGATATTATTTTGGAGTATTTACTCGGTAGAGCAAAAATGTGGCTATACCAGATTGGCTAAAAAATAAATAGTGTAATAAAATTTATAACTATCTATTATTGAAACTTAAGTATTATAAGAATACCTTTGGTCATTAAATGGACTTTAAATGTGCTACTTGGCCTATTAGTTAGACACCCACTAAATGGGTTGACCGATTAACTTAGGGTTTTTTGCAGCTGCTAGTTGTTTGATGTTTAGGCAAGGAATCTTATCTGTGGCTGACGAAGCCTATGAGTTAATCTCTATTATGTCACATAGTCAATAATGTTCTCCATGGTTAGGGAGGCTTACAAGCTAATCTCCATTATGTCACATTCCTAATGATATTTATTTGTCGCTGGGGACGCCTATAAGCTGATCTCTATTATGTCACACAGGTGTTATTTATTTAATGAGTTGATCTCCATTATGGCACATATGTTGGTGCAGTGGCGTAGGTTTATAATGGGGACCATTGCACTAGTTCATTTTCCTTTTAGATCTAGTGTTTTTAAGTGTCATTTTCCTAGTCAAGCTAGTGAATTAAATCAAGTGAGAAATCAAAATGGTATTAGAGATAAAATTTAGCATAATTGGATAATATTTTCTTAGTAATTAAGGAAATACAGGCTTAGGGGCATTTTGGTCATTTTACACCTATGTGGTTAAATAAATTGATTCATGTATAATATACATGATATGTATATTAATAACTACTTTAAATAATTTATGTGAGTCAAAAAGCTTATGTCATGACATATAAATGCCCTAGGGATATTTTGTAATTTGGCACCCTATTATATAAGCTGAATCAAATAATAAGCTAAACTCAGTTATTAGACTACACATGTATAAGAAGATATAATGCCATAATTTAAATGCTTTAAGTTCACCACTGAGCATCTCATATACTCAGTGTACCTATTTTGGTGCGTAGTTAATCAAGAGTGAAATCCTACCTCATAAAGCATGCAATGGAGTTCAGAGGTCATATTGAGAAGGTAGATTATGTATAATGAGTACATTTTGCACTTTATGTACTTTGGTGGGGGAAAATGGGTGTGATGTATATAAGGGGCACAAGGTAGTTTTTGTATATATTTGACCATATTGTAATTAATCAGGAAATGATTTCTCTTATGTATTTATGCTTTTATGTTGTATGTTTATAAGCTTGAGGCTCTATATGTTTTATTGTGGCTTAAGGGTTGTGATTGCTATGTGATAAAAGATGTTGATAGGATGATAACAAGGGGACTAGAAGGGTTCAGGAGAGGTGATATATAATATTA
>CANXYI011552579.1:0-17343 GCA_948208565.1 Hura crepitans | reverse complement strand
CTTAATGTATATGTAAAGTGGGATGGGTTACATCTTGTGTAATTTGTAGCTTTGCAACTAAAAACTTTATTTTGGATTGTACGATACTTAAACTATTTTAAAATGGTGAATTGCATGCTTGACTTGTATGATATCTCTTCCCAAGGTAGAGATGTCATACTATGATTTGAGTGTTACTGAGTGATCAGAAGGACCACAAAATGTTAAGAAATAAGAGTATGGATATAAAAGTGTGTTTTATAATGCAGGTTGACACAGGAAAATTTTGAGATAGTGTTTGGTACAGCCGTTATGCTATCGGATTTTTGGCACGAGGATTTCCAATTCTCTTTGTGTAATACTGTAGGAAAATGTTTTTTTAAACCCCATATTTTAATATACTATCTTATTTAATAAAAAAAGTTAAATAATAATATTCGGGTAGATTGAGTATGATATCTCGATATGGGTGCACACCTTAGTCGGGCTCGGCGACCGACCGACGTTTAGACCGAGTAAGGGGTGTCACAACATAACATAAGCAAAAGCATAAAAATCCATATAAATCATATATACTTAAAAACTCAAAACCAACTTGATATATCTCTTTTTGTGTCTCTAATAAACTTTAGAAAAATATGAAACCTTGTAAAAACTTACTCTATCAAAAAGAGGTCACTGTTTATCTCTCTCTTCCACCATGAAAATCCACCAATCTAGCTTGGTTTTCTTGTAGTGGATGATATTTAAAGGCTTTAGAGGGTCTGATTTTAGGTTGAGATGGTGAATTGAGGGAGGAATTGAAGGGAAAAAAAGTAAAAATGGTGAAGGGTTTAAGGTTAAAAGCCATCAACCTCTTATAGGAGGAAGGAGGAGATATTACTCTTTTTTTGACTAAAAATAAGATGACTTTGACCCCTTATATAGGCAATTTGATCCAACGGTGATGATTCTTCCTCTATTTGATCCAAAGGCCACCATTTAACCCAATTCCATTCTCACTTTTTAAACATTATTTCATCTCAATTAATCCCTCAATTTACATCCATAATAATCCCATAGAATCATTTAATTTATGCCCCAAAAAGCATTTATTAACCAATGCTTGAAACTAAGAAAAATCGATTAAAAATAATACTTTATCTTTACCCAATTTTCATAAAATACTTTCTAATTTTCAAAAATTCCAATTTCAATTCCTATGCCAATAGAATATTTAGAATATTTGAATATTAAGTTGTATCAATCCCAAGTTAATTTCAGCAAAAATGAAAAATTTTACGGCTCAGCTTTAACTAAGTCACTATTCACACAATACTACCATAAAATCTTTACTCTCGTTTTTAACTATCTTAATGACTTCATTTTCATTCCAAATTTTGTCTAAAATTATATTATGATTAATGCTTCCATCCGGTCACATTAGTGTAATCCGAATTTTAAGAACCTATTCAGGTCCTGAGAAGTACTATTCATAACTTTGGGATTCTCAGGCATTATACTTTCTTTGACATTAGATCAAATATCCATATGAAGATCTCATATCAAACCTCTAACATAATTTTTTTCCAAACAAGCATTCACATGTTCGAAAATCTCATCATCCAAACAAGCATTCACTTGACCTATGCAAAAAGTATAACATGTGCTAATCTATATGTACTAATAATGTTCCATCTTGTTAATACTATGACTAGGGGTAATTTTGGTATTATAACATTTGCGTATAATAGGCATCTCACATCATGATCCATACATGATTACTTTTCCATTATGATTACATACTAGGACTTGATTAAGTAGTTTAAGACTACTTTCAAACAAATGAATGAACATGAGCACTATTTAATAAAGAATACTATTATGATGTTTATACATGAAAAGTCCCTATTACATGTGCTCTAGGGCCTACTACTAACATATGTACATGCATGCAATTTTTATGGTCTTTTATAAATCGCGCATTTAACCTCACTATTTTATTACGAACCCATAGCCCTTAAACATAAATATGAGAAGTCTATTTAAAGCTTTCCTAATGGGTTAATACCCACTTACTATTTGAATTTGACATTGAGTATTCTCAATAAGCCATTTTCAAATTATAGTAGTAGGTTTTTCAAACCAATTCATCTCATGCAACTACTTGATCATTATGCCATCAACTTTTGATGAATGTGTATCTCATATACATTTCCTAATCTTGCCTCTAGTACCATTAACCTTGTATATGCTAAACAAACTAATAGACTATTTAAGACAAATCTATTAATATAGTTTGAACATATTCGATGTAGCATAGGCTTGAGCATACTCAACAATCCAATACTAAAAAGAACTTTGGTTCCCACTATATTAATAGAAGGCTTACTAGTCTTATTATTTGATTCAAGGGATTTCCTCCTTTTAGGTCTCACTATTCATGGTTTACATGTTTTTGCATGCAGATGCATATATTAATCTCATTAAAATAAATGATCTAGTTATGGACTTTTACTAATTGATTTTCTTGAACCGAAATAAACTAATTTAGGTTAAACCTACATAGTATGCAATAATAATAATAATTAATAATAATAATAATAATAATATCACAAAAATTTCTTCTTTGGTCCTTGCTGTGGCGCCATCTCCTCCTTCTGCTCTTTGTACCTCTATCCTAATATAATCATATGTAATCTAAATACATAATTTCTTAAAATAGAAAACCTTAAATTACATTTGAGGGGAGTTAGATGAAAAGTGAAATACAACAGAATGAAAGAAAAGGTAGGGACACATAAGCCCTATTTACCAAAACAAAATTCATGAAACTGAACAATCATATTAGTTATTTTAATCCATAACTAGTCATCATGCCAAAACATACACCCCTCTATAAATCTCTAATGAATAAAAATAACTTGCAATTTTTGGATTCCAATTGGTAAAATAATTTCGATTTTACAACTATTATAACTTTGAATGTCATTATGTTAGGTCTTGATCAAAATGGTAATTAATTGCAATAATCTCATTAATCGTAATTAAGTCCATATTTAAAAACTCCTTTCCATTTTTGGAAACCCTTCTCAAAAAGGAAACATTTTTTAATCTCATTGAAAAAATGAAAGGTAATTTCGAATTTTGTTTGATTTTTATTTTATTTCTAGTTATTCATCCAACCAATAATTAATATGAAAATTTAATTATTTAATCTCATTAATCAATTAAATTTGCACCATTTTCAAACTAAAATTTTAATTAAAATATTATAATTAATTAATTTAAAATTTTCAAGTGATTATATGCAAAAATCTAATTTTATGCATATACGATAAATCGAATAAATTGTTTTGTAAAATAATTAATCCAAACCATTTTTGGAATAATATAAATATGGCCTTAGGCCATTTTATAACATACAACTTCTTATGCAAAAGTGTGCGATAGGGGGTATGAGAAAAGTTGATGAGCTGTTGGGTTTAAAAATTGGGAGTGAATTCGGTTGGCTTCAACAAGATAACACATAACTGATTTGGGTTACACATTTTAGTATGAGTTGTATTTTTATCAATAAAAATTTTGAGTGATTGTTTAGTTATCAAATTATTATTTTAGGCACTTATAAATAATTTAATTGCCATCATCTGGTATCATAGAGAGGTACACATTTTTAGAACGAATCGCACTCCTTCGTATATGTCAGAAGTCCATTTATGAGAAGGAGCTGGGGAAAGCTTAAACCCAATTCTTACAGTGATGAATATAAGTGCAATTGAAACTCAAATCATGATCAGGATAGCAAACCAAAAGCTATGGAACTTGGGTGTGGGTTTTTTGTTGAAATAGAATGTTCTCACATTTTCTTCTTTTTTAAAAAAAAATGGTAAAATCTTTCCATATGGTATGCCAGTCAGCAAGAACACATAAAATTATTTATAATAACTAGTATAATTAATTCAAATTAATTACAAAAATAAATTAACTTGAAATTAATCAACTAATCATCATTGTTTATGAATACGATACCTATTCAAGCGACTATTACAAAACTGTGAATCCAATTAACATGCAATCAAATTTAGGCACTTAAAACTATTAAATTAACTTTATAATTATCACATAATTATGAATAAATAGGTCTAGAACTCATTGAAACAAAATCACATAACAAAAAGTACACAAACTCTAATTGGGTTTTGCCTTATCTCTTAGCCAAACACAATATTCAATCAATCCTTTTTAACTTTTAATTAAAATCCAATTGAGAATGAACAACTCTAGAATTAAAATATAGGTTTTTAGGGTTCCAAAAATGTGAATTAGTTCCTAAAAAAATAAAAAAAATACCAAACACATTAGAGCACCAAAAACTAAACTTGGTGTACAAAAACCATCGAAATCGACAATCAAGCAATCTAAATTAAAATTTAATCCAAAAAATTCACAAGAATAGAAATAAAAATTATTTCTATCATGATTTAATATTGATATAACACTTATAAAAAATAAAAAAAAGATTAAGCATACAAAAAATTCAAATAACAAGTAAAAAATTTTACCGAGACATCAAAAAATGGTAAAAAGCTTTCAATTTTTCAACAAAACCTAGCTCTAATACCATTGTTGGTTTCCATGACCTCATGCACAATAGTAATTAAATGGTCATAGATCCCGAGCAATAGATGGATCCTAAAAAATAGGAAATAAAAATAAAAACAGAAATCAAATTAAAGAATTTTATCATTTTCTTCAGAAATAGATTATCACACTAGCTTGTCACAAACTATAGTATTCCAAAATGGACCATCTCCAAGGTATCTGCAGATTTTTTGTACTGAGGACGAGGCAATTGTCCTAGGAATCATGACCTAGTTCTACATCAAGGACCATTAATCTTTTGCCCAGCAAGGGTTAGGAATCAAATCTTATTTATGCCCTAATAATATAATTTCTTTTACATTTAAATGTTTATCAATCTCATACCATGCAAGCAATCATTATAATTAAGGAAACATATATGTCACCTTTGCACATAAGGAAAGTAAGCTACAATATTTAAAATATACAATAAAGCATAAATATAAATTAAACATCCATAAATTAGGTCATTTATTGATAGCTTGTGTGATCAGACAATTATTTGTAATTCCATAGGAATTAGCAGTAACTATCTAACTCCCATCTCTAGGAGATTGGCCTCGTTAAATTTTATGTGACTTTTATTAAGGAAAACCAAAACTATTTTTTAGAAAAACACTAATTCATTATGTATAAAAATTATTGATGTGAGTTTAGACTTTTACATGTAAAAAAATTATTAGACTACCTATTACAACATAAAAATAAATAAAAATAATTAAAAGGTATAAAACCAAAATAAATAAGAAATAAACAATTCATCCCGCTTCTACATCGTCAAGTCCATGCAAACTATATAAGCCTCCCATGTTGGTTCGTATAGACTTCATCTTTAGTATGAATGATTAAACTTATACAACTCAAATAAAGAGATTAGTAAGACAAATAGAGGTCTTATAGAACCCAATAACAATGCAAAATAAGACGATGACAATATACACTATGGGTATACATGTGAATATGAACCACTCTATGTGAAAGAGAGTCCGTGTGGACTTAACATTAATTTCAAAATGTAATTTACATGTATGATGATGAACAAAATGTGTAAGATTTAATAATAAAGACATATTTGACAATTACATATCAATAACATGCTATGGTGGTTAATAGAGATAAAACAATCATCATTAAACATTAAATAAGTGTTAAAATGGAATAAAGAAAAACATGAAACTACTATCAAATGTTGGTTTGTATGGACCTTATCTTATAAACATATTTAAATGGTAGGTCTGCGTGGACCTTAACGCTCATTAAAGTAGGTTCGTGCGGACTTAATTATTAGTTTCAAAAAGTAAGTATGATTATAATTTTTCTATGAACAATTAAAATATGATTAAAATGATTTAAAATGTTAACTAATTGAAATGATTTAAAATGTTAACCTACTCCTATAATTGACTTGGGGATTACATTGAATCACCTTACATGTCAATTAATCTTGGGGGATCCTTGGTTAAAGAATAAGATGACTAAATGAATAAGTGTAATGCCTTATATCTTACCCTAGTTAATGCGCCAAGCAATAAGATAATTGTTAGGATTTTAGAAGAATGTAATTTTTTGTAATGGTTTTAAGACTAGTAAAGCAAACCCTATGGTAAAGCTTTATCTATTAATTCTTGATAATTGGTAGCAGTTCATGGTGATTGTTAGTGATGAAATAGGTTGATAATGAGGGTATTTATAGGTTTAAAGCAATTCTAATATTTAGCTAAAAATTAGTTATGATAGGGTTAAGAATCAGACTCCAAATAGGAATATTAAGTTTCATAAAGCTTTTCAATGCATGGTTTATGTGGACCATGGTTTAGGGTTTATAGGTTCATATGGACCTAGGCTTCGATTTGTCCTGGTAGACCATAGGCTATAAGCTTTATTTCTCTATGCTAGTTTTATGTTAGTCTATGCGAACCTTAAGGCAATAAGTCCATATGGAGTTACACCCGGATGGTCTGTATAGACCTTGGTTTTAGATTTCTTGCCTTGTTGCTTTAGCCTATCCCTGGCTATCATCATAGGGCCAAAAAGCAATAAGTTTATACCGTGGGGGCTTTACCCTTGTACCCTATCGAAATTAGTCTTAGGCTTCAAACTTAGGCCTATCGACCTAAGCCCTCACTATTAAAGCCCTCGCAACCCACCAGAATTAGTGTTGAGCTTCGAACTTAGGTTATCAACCTAAGCCTTTTGCTACCAAAACAAATCACCATTTTTTCTCAAATTTGGGTTGCACCTACAATTTTTTGATCAGATTAAAGTTTGAATTCATAGGAAAATTAAAGACCTAAAATCTAAGCATTTACAGTTGCCCCCACTTTGGTGTGTGCTATGAAATGCAAAAGTAATAGTGTACGTCAAAGTAAATAAGTAAAAAATACTTACCTAAAGTGATACTTACTTAGCATGAAGTTACATCAAATACAAATACTTGCCTTCAAACAAAGCAAAAACTAGCTACACTTGAATTGTATCTTACCTTAAAAAAAATTGATATTGTAAAGATAAACTACATTGGATACAGGTGTGTAAACACTGGATTTTAGGCTCCCGTGTTTGGATTGTCTAATAATGAATAAAGTTAGAAAAATTCTGATAAATGAGAATGATGTCACCAAATTTAAGATGTTTTTCATAAAGCTTAGGAAAAATAGTTAACTCTTGTTATGGACTCAAACCCAGCTTGACAAGCTCATGGTGCAATCCAAAATGTGATAAAAACAATGCCCCCTTATGATATGGAGTAAAATTTTTTCAAAAAAAATCAATTAAAAATAAAATCCAAAATAGTGTCGTTTTGGCACCTAAAACGGCCTTTTGGCTTGATTGAAAATGATCATTTCAGAGGCTAAAATAACCATTTTCAATTTGTTCAAATAGCCATTTTTTACTCCCAAAATGACATCATTTCATGTATCAGAGTCCTGCACGGACTCCTAAACAAGCCATGAAAAACAATCGTTTTAATAAAGAAAACAGTCGTTTTCACCAAACTGCCATTTTCAATCTCGAATTTTAAGTATATAAGTCGAACTCCGTGCTAGTCTAGAGGTTGACTTTTCTCGGTAACTACACACTTAAAAAGGCACAAAAAAAAAACACTTCTCAAACACTTTTTTTGAATTTTTTGAGGTTTTTCAAAAATTCTTTGTCCTTTTTCTCTCGAGTTGATTAAAGATCACTCCTAAAGGCAATTATACTTGGTGGTTCGACCAAGTTTTCTTCTTCTTATTTATTTTATTTTCTTTTTCTTTTTCATCTGTCATTAGTCAGACATAGTGTCCTTTTTATTTATTTTATTTGTTGCCCATCTAACAGTTATGTGTGGCAAGCATTTTTATTTTTCTTGTCCATTTACTAGTTAGATGTGACAACTTATTATTTATATTTTGTTAATATTGTGCATTTTTTGATTCATTTTATTTAATTAATTTTATATTATTTTTATTATTCTATTCATCTTTTTATTCCATTATTCGTACTAATATTATTTTTGTTATAATTGTGTAAGTTGTTTGATCTTTTGAGAATTTAATTGATCTTTCTTTCTGCCCTTTTGTCAAACAAACCACTGAAGTAACTTTTTAGTATTCCTTTTATTTTTATTTCTTCTTTTTATCCTCTTTTTATTTTCTTTACTTTCTAATTATTTTATTTATTTATTTATGTATTCATTTATTATTTTATTGGTTAAGATGTATTTTAGATAATTTTCATATAATTTTAATTTCATTCAATTAGAATGTATTTTAGGTAATTTTCATGTAATTTTGGGTTACAATGTATTTTAGGTAATTACCATATAATTTAATTTTTATTTGCATTATTTTTATATATTTTTCATGAATGTTGTAATAAGTATAAATTGATTATTTTACATGTCATAAAAAATAACCAAATCATTTTATACCTAATTAATTGGTGTTTTCTAATAAAATGGATTTTTATTTTTCTTTAATAAAAGTCACAAAAAATAAAATTTGTTTCCTAAAAAGTGGCATGTGAAAACCAAAATTCTCAAAATAATTACTTGATTTTATGCATGATATTTTTTAATTTTATGCATTTTCCTTGTAAATATGTATGTTTTATTATCTCCTTATGTGATTGAGTGTTTTATTTTAATTTTTGAAACTTGCCTGAGAAAAAAGATAAAATTATAAATTTAATCTAAAATTCTATATTAACCTAAGGTATAAATAGCAGTAGGGTTCCAATCTACTCTGGTTTTGGCCTTACAAGGTACTTCCCAACTTCGGTTGGGTGGCAACTCCTACCTTGTATGCCTAACTCGCACTTCTAGACTAATCAAATAAGAATGATTAGAGATTCCTTTAATTTACTTCTCATCTTTCCAGACTCGAGAGATGAGATTTAGGTTGAGCCTTTGATTATTTTAGTTTGACCGGCCTCAAAAAGGAAAAGACACGAACAATGGCAACTCTATTGGGGACACCATGAGGCTATGTTTCGAAAGTACCTCAAATTAATACAGAATTTTGTGTTTTGAACTTATAATATTATCTTTTTTCAAAATTGCATTACATCCTAGAGCCTTAGAATAAGTTAGGTGTCTTTTTTTACCCTGATGTCATTTTGAATCATGAACCCATTTTCATTCAATTTAGGGAATTATTAAAGGTGGCATCAAGTCCAAGCCTCATACCAATAAGGTATATTAAGTGGTGAACTAATCAAAGATATGCTTATGATGAGATAAAACCCATTATGGAGGGACCATGCTAGGATAACTATAACTTGCGCGACCTAACCATGAGCCCATGTAATGACTAATAACAACTTCCCCTAGGTTTTCTAGTTAATGCTGCATTATGTGCTATGTAGGATAATATATGTGAAATATGACTTAGTCATCCCAAAATGCTATTGAACCTATTAGGCCTTTAAACTGGAATGGGCTAAACCTCGCATTTTGGTTTGATTGAACATATCCAACATATATGGGGCAAATATCTTGCATGTATTCTTTTAAATATGAAATAAATAATGTTTAACTATTCATGATTTATTATTCAAATCTATTGGGGCCTCCGATGTCCCACAGGTAAGCCCTTCTAGGAAAGAATACATTGACCTCGTACATGGGATGTGATAAGTGTGGAAGAATCTTGCTTGTGTTTGTTGTTGTATACATTAACATCTATCTACATTTTATACATCTTTATGCATTTTTGCATTTCATTCATCACTTCTAACCCTCTATTTTGCGGCCATCATAGATCCTCAAGCCACTTGGGTACGTTGGTCAAATGAAAGAACAACTCGATAAAAAATCATCTTTACCATTCATAGCCTAATAGATATGGCTAGACAATGAGAGTGTAGTTCTTCTGCTCAGGACTTTAAAGCTAGAATGGATTAGAAATTCAAGGAATTTGAAAGTAGGATGATGTTTGTGATCTCAAGGGCAATTACTAGGGTTACTCCTACTTTTGGTTCACCACCACCTACTAAAGTAATAGTAGCTACACATGTTAGAAGAAGCATTGCTACTTCTGGGGGAATTGGCACAAAGAATGAAGCTATGCATTTAGGTGAAAATGCAAGAAAAGCCGAGTACTTCAACCCAGAATTTCATTTTTACAAAGAATTTGATAATGAAGCTAAAAAGAAGGGTGCGCCTCGAAAAGTTAAAAATGCTACTATAAAGAAACTAAAAGAAAAGATAGAGGCAATAGCCAAACTCATCTCTATGGGTAAAAGGTTAGATCTTGATGAGCTTACCCTAAAATCTGAGGAATTACTGCCCTCTAAATTTAAAACGTCAAAGCTACCTAAGTTCGATGGGACGACTGATCTAAAAGCCCATGTTAAGCAGTATGTTATAGTCATATGGGGTACAAAGCTTAGCATAAAATAAAATATAGCTTACTTTAGCTTTACACTGCAAGGAAGAGCAATTAACTGGTACCATAGGCTAGAGAAGAAGGTTAAAGAAGATTGGGGCAAGGTTATTGAGGCTTTTATTAGCTAATATGATTGTAGCATACATATGGAGGTTACCATGAAACACCTTGAACTGCTTAAGCAAAAGCCTAATGAAACCTTCATAGAGTACCTAACAAGATCAAAGACTAGGGTTCTAGAGATGAGAAAAAAACCAGAGACATTGGACCAAATTCGTGGGTTCATTAAAAATGCTAGCCCTTATCTGAAAGAAGGTTTAAAAGCTAAAGGGCTCAAAGATTAAGAATCATAAGGACATTGCCATTGATTTAGAAGAAGAGCATGCTGAGTAGAAGAAGAACTTGGGAGGGTTCAATAATAGAAGAAATCTGAATAATAGAGCCATGGAGGAAATAGTTACAGTGGAATCAGTAAAACTATTAAAGTGTCCGCCGTGACAAGACATTACTGAAATTTAGGCAAACCATTGTCCTAATTCTTAAAATGGCTCTAAAAAGAAAGGAAACTTCAACCCCTTCCTTCCAGACCTACTAAAGATGAGGGCTAACCTTATCACAGATCGGACCTATACTATCAATATCATCAGCACATGGGCCATGATATAGATAACTCTTGCACTTTGAGGGATAAATTTAGGATTTAATTGACTTAAGATAGATCCTCGATTTAGAGAAGAGATAGAAGGGCTAAGGTACCTATTCTAATGTTCCTCTACCTATCAATATGGTCAATTTAGGATTATTAAAATGATATGTGCCATAGGATCTATATCGAAATGACTATCTAACAGTGGAGAGAAAGGCAGAATCAGGTTAGGGTTTAGTTTGTGTGACAAACATATGGGCTACCGATAGTGAAAGTGAGCCAGAGGAATATGTCTAAGACTTATGGATTGATTTAGATTTAGAGTAGAAGCCAATTGAGGAAGCAGAAGCTAATGTAGTAACTCGAAGCAATCGGGTAGTACCAAAAATAAAAAAAGAGCTAATTCCCTCGATTACAAAGAAAAAGGATGATACAGTAATAAAGCAACTGAAGAAGACTCAGGCATAGATTTCAATTCAGGATTGACTGTGACAATCCCCTCCCATAGACAAAAGGTAATGGAAGCCTTATGTGCTACAATAGTTTCAACTGCCATATTACCATCTGAACTAGTGGCAATGGTAAAAGGGGAAGAAAAAGTAGTGGTTAGCTTTTCAGATGTAGATCTTCCACCAAAAGGATGTCATCACAACTATCCTTTATACATAAAATCAGTAGTTAACGGCAAACACACGGAATGCATGATGGTCGATGATGGGTCATTAATTGATGTATGCCCACTCAAAGCAATAACTATATATGGGATTGAAGATTCGATGATATCTCAATCCAAGCTCATCATTATGGCTTATGACAACGCTAAAAGGCAGGCATATAAGACTTTCAAAGTCAAGGTCAAAATGGGGATAATTGTAGATGATGTAAAGTTTGTTGTGCTTGATATTCCTATGAATTTCTCTTTGCTTTTAGAAAGGTCATGGTTCCATAAGTTATAAGGGGTTCTATCAATACTACATCAAATGATAAAGATCACCCATGATGGTGAGATTGTGACCGTATGGGCTGCAAGAGAGAATCAGGTTTCGATGATCTAAATAGCCAACCAACCTTTCAACGGTTTCCATATAGCTAGAATTTTTCAGAAGAGGAAGAAGATGATCCTAAAATGGTAAATATGCTTAAAAGAATGAACTATTTACGAGGTGCTAGTTTGGGACATGATTTAGAAGGGCTAATCTCAACTATACAACTGAAAGGACAGAAGGATCAAAGGGGGTTAGGGTACACAATAGAAACTTATGAACTAAAGAAAATGAGTAAAGGTATCCCAACACTAGAAAAGAGTTTTGTTTGAGCTAAAGGGAATATCAATTATTGTAGAGAGTCGAAGCCTGCCATTATAAAAGGGAAGGTTATGCCTGAGTTCAAAATCTTCAATGATGTGTTTGATTGGGCTACAAGTGAACTTAAGGCCACCTTAAATTTTTGGCATAAAGAGGGTATAACCAATCTAACAGACCTAGAGATTGAGCTTAAGGAATGCTTTAAGATGAGAAAGAAAAAGGTAAAAGAAGATTGCTCTTTAGAAGACTTTTCTAAAATTTTATATGTACCCGAACTTTTTGATGATAATGTTTCTAGTTCTTTTATTAATAAGATGAATTATTTTACTTATTTTTGTGATGTCTCATCTAATTGCATCTTGTATAGTGATAATCATGACACGTATAACATGTTTGACATGAATTCAATCAATACTACCTTATTTAATCTTTGTACCAATGAAAACCCTAAAGAAATTTTAATTACATCTGATATAACTCCTGAAGAAAGGATAAAATTTGAGAGAATGCTGAAAAAATATCAAAAAGTCTTTACCTAGACCTATGAAGATATGTCTAAGGTGGACATGAAGATAGCTGAACATGCCATCTACATATATCCAAAAGCAAAACTGGTGAAACAGAAGCTAAGGAGAATAAGGCTAGAATAGAAAGAAAATAAAAGAAGAAGTACAGAAACAAATCAAAGACAAGTTCTTAGAGGAAGTATAGTATTTGACCTAGTTAGCCAACATAGTACCTATCACCAAGAAAAATGGTAGGGTTAGGATATGTATAAATTACAGGGATCTGAATAAGGCCTACCTAAAAGATGATTTTCCATTGCCATATATAAATGTTCTGGTCAACAATATGGTGAAGTGTAAGATGTACAACGTTGTTGATGGATATGCTAGTTACAATCAGATTTTGAACAAGATAGCAGACAAGATAAAAATCACTTTCATCATCAAATGGGAATTTTCTACTACAAAGTTATGCCTTTTAGGTTAAAGAATGATAGAGCTACCTATCAGACGATGGCTAGAAACTTTTTGGATAACCTGATTCACAAGGAAGTGGAGGTTCACGTGGATGACATGATGATCAAGTCTACCACAAGGGAAGGATATTTTAAAGCATTAGAAAAGTTCTTTCAGTGGATTGATAAGTACAATCTACATCTAAACCTAAAGAAGTGTGTCTTCAGAGTAACTTCAGGTAAGCTCTTGGGGCATATAGTAAGTCAAAAAGGAATTCCCTAATAATGTCAAAGCTATTGGAGAGATACTAGTTCCAAAGAAAGAGAAAGAGATAAGGGGATTTCTGGGCATAATACAATACATCAGCAGGTTTATAGCTTCTCAGAAAGAACCAACCAATTGGAACGACAACTATCAGAAGGCTTTCAACACTATAAAGGAATATCTGTTGAATCCACCAATTTTGCAACAACCAAGGCATAAGAAGCCATTAATTCTTTATGTGTCTATTGAAGAAAGCTTAGTAAGGGCTATGGTAGCACAAGAGGACAAGTTCGGGGTTGAGTTTGTGATTTACTACTTGAGCAAGAAGTTTTTTCCTTATGAGGCCAAGTACGTAGAAGTGGAAAAGATTTGTTTAGCAATGGTATAGGCTTTAAAGAAGCTAAGGAATTATTTCTAAACATATACAGTACATGCAATATCAAAGCATAATCCCTTAAGATATCTTCAGACAACTCCATCTTTGGTAAAAAGGATGAGTAAGTGGCTTTTTCTACTATAATAATTTGACATTTAGTACATCACATAGAAGACCACAAGAAGGTGTGTAGTTGCAGAGTTCCCGACCAGCCATCCATTAAAAAGTGAATCATTAGAGTTTGAATTCCCATATGAGAATTTAACCTAATTATAGTTTGATGATGGTAGATATATTTTAACGGAGCAATAAACAGCAAATGAGTAAGCATAATGGTAATTCTAATAACCCTCAAAGGAGAAAAATTGTCGTTAGCTAGAAAGTTATGGTATAAGGTTACAAATAACATGGCAGATTATGAAGCTTGCATATTCGGGCTTAAAGCATTCTTAGCTTTCGGTGTAAAAATAGTTAAGGTATTCGAAGATTCATCCTTGGTAGTGTATCAGAATAATGACAAATGGACTATTCGAGAAAAGAAATTGATACCTTATATAGAGCACTTGAGATCCATCAGCAGATAGTTCAAGATGTGTACCTTTTGCCATATTTGTAGAGATGAGAACTAGCTAGTAGATGCATTAGCCACCCTGGTCTATATATGGGATAATCTAGAAGGAATAGTTATGAAACCAGTATTTATTTCTAGTTTAAAAAGGCTTTGCTATGAAATAGAATAGATAAAGGAAATAGAATGGGAAGAAGACAAGCCATGGTTTTATGATATCCAAAGTTACCTAGAGAATGGGAGTCTTCCCTGAAGAAGCTATAAATAGGGATAAGAGAGTATAGAGAAAGCTATCAACTCAGTTCATTAGTGTAGATGAGGTCTTATACAAGAGGCAAGTAGATGGTCTTCAACTCCATTATTTAGAAGAGAAAGAACCAAAGAGGGTTATAGAGGAGTTACATGCAGGATTTTATGGCACACACATGAACAATTTAGAGTTAGCCAAAAAGATCATGTGCCAAGGGTTCTTTTGGGTCATTATAGACTATGATTGTTTGAAGTATGTACAAAAGTGTCATGAGTGTCAACAATATAGAGACTTAAAACATGTTCTAGTATCAAAATTTCATAGTTTGTCATCTCCTTAGCCATTTACTACTTAGGGGATAGACATAATCAGAGAGATACATCCGATAACCTCAAATAGGCATCATTTCATTATGGTAGCTATCAACAATTTCTCAAAGTGGGTCAAAGTATAATCCTTTAAGAAATTAGGGGCAACAGAGATGGCTAAGTTCATAGAGAAGAATTTGATTTGTAGATCTGGGGTTCCACACAACACAATTTTAGATAACGGTGTCTAATTTCAAGTGAAAACAAAATCATTGTTACAAAAGTATAAGATACAGCACCATAAATCCTTTTTTTATAGACCACAAGCTAATAGAGTAATTGACGTAGCAAATAAGAATGTTAAAAAGATTCTAGCTAAGATAGTTATAACTTATGGAGATTGGGTTGACAAACTTTCATTTGCTCTTTGGGGTTATAGGATAACTATCCAAACTTCAATCGGTGCTACTCCATTTTCCTTGGTATTTAGGAAAAATGCCGTACTCCCGATAAAGATTAAACTCCAATCATTGAGAGTGGTTATAGAAGTAGAGATTCCTGAAGCAACCTGGGTTGAGCAAAGGTTTCAACAAATGAACTTGTCAGATGAGAAGTGATTATAGGCTAATTATCATAATCAAGTTTATTAGAAAAGGAAGGCATAAGCTTTTGGCGAAAGGGTGAAAAATCACAAGTTAAAAGAAGGGGATTCATCCTCAAACAAATAAGGCCAGGTCTGATTAATCCGAGGGAAAATTTTCAAACTAAATTGGGATGGACCATTCATCCTTAAATAATTATTACCAAAAAGTGCTGCAATCCTTACAGATTGTGATGGAAATGAGTTCAAAGAGCCTATAAACATGGACATATTAAAATGGTTTTATGGATAAAGATGAATAAAAGAGAAAAGAAGAGAATAATAGCTCCGCAGGTCAAAAACTAAAAAATAGCGGCCTTAATAAAAATGGGCGCCCCGATAGGCTGAAAACTGAAAAAAGGCATCCTATGCAATAATTAGGGGCTAAGAGAAAACAGTCAATCAAGAAAACCCACGAGGCCTGATTGAAGATAAGAGTTTAAGATGTAATTAAGATTTCCCTTGATTAAATGGGAAAATGTGTTGTTGCATTAACGTCATGTTGTGATTATCATAAAATGTCAATATGATACAAGTAGATAAGACCACTTTAATAAGCTCGATTGAGCATCTTATGGACTATAGAAATAGAAAATTTACATTATTTTGTATACAAGTTCAGAAAAAGCAATAAAAGAGTACATTTTTAGATCTTCTATCTCTTGTTACTGCTCTCACCTTCCATCTTCAACCAACAGGTTCGGTTGTCTTAAGAAGAGCTGGTCACCAATTCTTTGTATGCATCAAAAGTCTGAAAGTTACAAGCAGCCTTAAGAGGAATGTTGATCTTTAGAGGTAAATGCTTCCATAAGTCATGATAACTAGTAACAAAGTGACAACAAGTCTCCCTCTCTGAAAGATAATGGACGAGTAACAATGCCCAGGGTCTCACTGAACTGCCTCACACAGTGATCAGGAATGCAAAATGTGACCTTATGTAAACTAACCAAGGGAACATAGCCTGATGCACCACTACATCACACATACTATAAAGAAATCTAAGGGCTTCTAAAATTTATGCTATTGTTAGTTATGGCACTCAACCTACGGGCTTATTGCTCAACATCTACAAAGCAGTGCATAATGGCACTAGGGAATAAATGATTCAAACTATAAGACTTAAGAACATAAGGGGGAGGATCATCTAACAAGTAAAGCTTTTTTTGTAACCAAACCTAAAAAAAAGCTTTTAGGAATGAAAACTTGGAAAGGTTTCCTAAGCAAAAGTCAAGCTGAGGATAGGGTGAAAACCCATTAAAGGTAGTCTATCCTTAAAAAGTTTGTTAGGAATAAAGACCTGTAAGGGCTTCCTAAGTAAAAGACAAACCAAAAAATTGGGCAAAAATCCTTTAAGGGGTGGTGTATTAAAAAAAACTTGAAGCAAAAATGAACTCCTATGGAAGAAACTAGCTTCACCTGACTACACCACATCTAGTCCTATAATAGTCTCAATAAGGATTAGGAGGGAAAGGGTTTAAACATTTAGTCAGATCATTTATCACACTGAATAGCTGATAGTCTCTAAAATGTCCATCAGATGTAACTATACCCAC